>JAVQJG010052203.1:0-19015 GCA_036024015.1 Craterocephalus amniculus | reverse complement strand
TTCCTACCCTCACCTATGGTCACGAGCTCTGGGTAGTGACCGAAAGAACGAGGTCGCAGGTACAAGCGGCCGAAATGAGCTTCCTCCGCAGGGTGGCCGGGCTCTCCCTTAGAGATAGGGTGAGGAGCTCGGTCATCCGGGAGAGACTCGAGGTTGAGCCGCTACTCCTCCGCATGGAGAGGAGCCAGATGAGGTGGTTTGGGCATCTGGTCAGGATGCCCCCTGGATCCTCCCTGGGGAGGTGTTCTGGGTACGTCCCAACGGGAGGAGACCTCGGGGTAGACCCAGGACACGCTGGAGGGATTATATCTCTTGGCTTGCCTTGGAGCACCTCAGGATCCCCCCGGATTAGCCGCTGATGTGGCCGGGGAGAGGGAAGTCTGGGCTTCCCTGCTTGGGCTTCTGCCTCCGCGACCCGACCCCGGATAAGAGGTAAAAAATGGATGGATGGATGGATAGTTGGATAAATCTCATTATTATCAGCAGTGATGCTGAATGAAACGTTAAGGAGACCAAAAGAAAATTATTAGGCCCGAGCACCAAAGGCAGTGTGAAGGCCTATTCAAATGCAAATGTTTATTATTACTTTTCTTTTAAAACGCCAAGAACACATCACCACAGCGCCACCTGCTGGCCATAAAATGTAACTCCAAACTTAGTATGTTTAATGCAGTTTTATTTGAAACACATTAAAAACATTGACTGAACATAAATGCTTGTCCCTGTGTAAATAAATTACCCGCAATTTATTTTCATACAAAAGTTCTTGGTTATAATTATTCATAAATATGCAAAACCACATGTCTGACGTTTATAACACATCAAGCAGTTTGAAAATCGGTAGCAAACTGAGAAGGTTCTGGTTATTTATAAACTATACGTCCAATAAGATCAATGTGAGCTAAAGAGAGCAAGCTGCCTGTGGTAAGATGGCCGCCCGGTGCGGACTCTACGCTTCATTGGCTGCAGGGCGTTGCTGTGTGTTGAAGTCTCCATCATCTGCTCCTCTTCCTCCTCCCCCGGATGTTGCTGAGGAGGCGCTGCTCCTCCTCTCTGAACTCCTCCACTCTGCTAACAGCTGCTTGCAGCTCCTCCCTCCTCTGAAGCAGCCGCTGCTCCTGCTGCTCCTCCTGAAGAACACACTTGTCGTCTGTATATATTGCCCAGCAATATGCCCAGTGCGTGCACGTTTCTACTTGGTGCATTCACGTTTCTACCTGGAGTCTGGCTGCGTGCATGTTTCTACCTGGTGTGTGCACGTTCCTACCTGGAGTCTGGCTGCGTGCACGCTCCTCTGGGCCTCCAGCAGCAGCCGGTCAGCCTGGCGGAGCTCAGCTCGTCTCTTCAGCAGAGTTTTCTCCAAACACGCCACCTCCTCGCAGACCTGCGTCACACTCCTGCACACAGGTAGTTCCTCTCAGGCGGCCTGGACCATGAATTTAAACTCGTACCGTGTCTTCATACCCAACGGGGAAAAAGTGTTTGCCCGTACAAACGCAATGGTAAGTCAATGAACAACCGTGGAAAGAAGCCAGTTTGCTTGGAGCGATGCGTTTCTGGGGGAAATGGGGCGCAGACCACCGCACTCGGGTGTTTTTACGCACGAATGAAGCATATTTTACGCACGAGTAGAGTTTCTTCTGCCTGTCTGCTCAAGTTGGAAAATTTGAACTTGAGCTTTTTTTATAGGCGTAGAATTAATTCAAAGTGATACCAGGACTTGCAGCAGAATAAATAAGTTTACTGAAATCAGCTCTATGAGTCCTGTCCACCGAGTCCAGCAACTCCTGGATCAGATGATGAAGTTCACCGAGCGTCTCTGGAGGATCCGGTGGACCCAAACACGCCTCCAGAGCACAATGGTGCACGATTTCTGTTTGCCACTGACTGATGTAGGGGTCCACCGCGCCGTTCTCTGGTCTGTTCATGCTGGGAATCAGATTTTTCAGTATTAATTCATACTGGCACTAATAAGTATTGACTGGGAGACCCCATTGTATTTTTATTTTCTTAAAATATCAAATTTATTGATATGGGCAAAAATAATTTGGTTATCGTTGGTATCTGTAAATTTTCGTTATATCACCCACCGCTACGCATGAGTAGAGCATTTTTGTTCTTATGTTAAAAAAACTCTTCATTCTAGCCGAAAAAATGCTAATATCAAGCGAGTTGGCATTCAGTATTCGTACGTACAAATCTATGCACAAACACGAAATTCCACTCCTGGTGTGAACACACGGTTAGAGGAAGAAATACTGGAATAAAGACAGAACTTTAACATTGATTATCACAGTTATGCAGACGATACACAACTTTATGTGTCTTTATTAGCAGACGACTGCAGCCCGATAGGCTCACTATGAGTGTCTGCAGTAAATTCACATCTGGATGAGAGAAGTTTCCTCCGGCGGCTGGAAGTTTGACTTCATTTCGTGTCACACAGCAAAGGTGTAGAAAATCCGCCCCAAACCGGTGCGCCCCAAAAGCTCATGTTTTGGGATTGGGCCATTCTGCGGCACCAATCCCAAACGTTAATAATCCTCTGCAGGTTCACCTACAAAAACCTTGTTACGACTCTTACTTCCTCAAAAAGTCATAACAAGATGTCAGAATGGCCCTATGCAGAGGCTACGTTACGCCATAACCCCCCTGACGTGGACAAAGCGTGAGAATAAACCCATTTTAAGGAGGAAAACTGAGATTGGGCCTTAAGGCCCATTTATGCTCGATGCAGAAGACGGATATTTAGATGGACGGAAAGTTTCGTCTGGAATACCACCGGAAACCCTGGTGTCAGTGTTGAGCACAGTTGAGCGGAAGCAAACCAGAGAAGAAGAAGAAGATAAACAGGAACACGAAAACCATAGAAGAAGAATGAAGACAAGAATGAAAATATTAGAAGCTTTTAAGTGTTCAGGGTGTGTTGGTGGTTAGTAACCACTTTATAGCAGCGCATTAGTGCACTAACGTGGTATCGGGAAGTTAACAATGAACTCAGCACTGCCCCCTAGCGGAGGTTAGCCGTAGCAACAGAAACGATGCATGAAAGTATGAAGACAATGACGCATGAAGACGTTTGGAATGGAAGTCCACGTTCACATGGTAATTTAGCTGAATTTAATTTATCACACCGCTGTGGCCCATGTGACCGTTGTGAGTCTGTTACCTGAGTCGTCTCAGCTCTCGTCGTAACTTCTTGTTCTTCTTCTCCAGTCGTTCTGTTTCTTCCCGCTGGCGCACACACACACAGACATCCAGTTTTAAACGTTTTATCGGGGGTAATGTGATCAGCATCAGAGGCTCTAATAAGTAGATACAACAGTGTGTCATCAACATAAAAGTGGACAGAAACGCCATGTTTCTGCATCATGTGACCAGAGGAGAAGCAAATGAAAACAAATAAGAAGTGGTCCTAAAACTGAGCCCTTTTGGACACTGGAGCTGTGGTCACTGACTGTAAAATGTAATATTCTGTCAGATAAAAAGGGTGAGAATCTGAATGTAATCATTTTGTAGATCACTAAAGTTAGCGTCCACACACTGCATCTTCTTTATGGAAAATAATCTAGATTCTAAGGTCCAATCTCAGTTCTCCCCTCAGCACTTACCCTCCGTTTTGCGCATTCATAACAGATGAAGGGGCGCCTGGATTCTCTTTGGGACCAAGGAGAAGGGCTAAAGCTGGGTTTATACTCGCGCGTCGTCTCCGTAAAGCGGGACCCGCGAGTCTACGCAGCTCCTCTGTGTGTTTGTACTCCAGCGTAGGGAAACGCGCCGGGTCGCGGTTTCTTTTCCGGCTCTACATGTAGCGGCAGGGTGGTACTGGTCAATAAACTCCACAAGGCAGTCTTTTTCAGTGATTCAACATACAAATTTACAACCTAGTCTGTTAGATGAGCTGCACAGTCCGATAATTTTCCACTTGAGTCATTACTGGCGTCTCCATGGATTTTGTGCCACAAATCACCAACATTGCAGCAGTCATTAAAGTAGACTGTCATTGGATCAGGAAAAAGTCTATTTTATTTTAGTTAAATCTGCAGTTTAAAGGTAGTCAGATATCTGTAAACTAGTATCACAATCTGACCAATCACAGGGGAGAACCTCCGCGTCTCTGAGTCCGTGTAGCCGAGGTTTGCGTCGAGCCTCTGTGGACCTATGCAGAGGTTACGCCGTAACCCCCACGACGCCGACGATACGCGAGTATAAACCCAACTTAAGGAGGAGAAATTAGATTGGGCCTAAGCTGAACTTAATTCATCACACCTCTCCTGTCTTTGAAACGCTTTCGTTGAGTTTATCATGCATGTGATGAAATGACTAACCCCCATTTTATACCAGATCTGTCTTTAGCTCCGAACTCTGTGGCGTACCAGTTTATACCGGGCACGTATAACCGACCGACTGTTGTCTGTGTAACAGTCCGAGTTCAGGATGTAGGAGGAGAGTTAAGAGACTTCATGTGATTTCATCAGTTCACACTAGAAGGACTGTGGCAAAGATGCTGCAGTAAAAATAAAAAAAAGTCTCTCTGCCTGTTGGAGGATGGTTTTCTGGTCGTTTGGAGAAGGTATAAGAGGAAGAAGAATGAACTGGTTTCCCTCAACCAGCAGAGAGATAATTTTTTTTGCACTGTCTGACTTCCTGTCTGGCTCTGTCTGAACAGCGGGCATTGGTCTGGAAGCGCCGTCAAGATACCGCGTAAACTGGAACATGTGACGTGGAAACTGTATAAAAGCGGAATGTCCAGTCTGAATCCTTTGGGTAAATAAATAAAACTTTCTGACCGTGTTTCCGTGTTCTGGGATGCTGCAGTGCTGAGCGGCTCCTCCTGCTGGAGGACCACAGAGGAGCCAGGAGGGGCCCATCTGGGGGCCGTTGGAGGTCCCAGACGAAGCTCCTGCAGGAAACACCATCATCTGAGCACAACTCTGAGCAACAGCTGATTTTAAGGTTCTTTTAGTGGTTTATAAATGTCTTAACGGTCTTGGGCCTTCCTATTTAGCTGATCTTCTTTTAAATTATGAGCCGTCTCGGACCCTGAGGTCCTCCGGGACTGACCTCTTGGTTATACTAAATGCGAGAACGAAAACCCATGGCGAGGCCTCGTTCCAATACTATGGTCCTCACCTATGGAACAGCCTCCTGGAGAGCCTCAGGGCCGCAGAGACTATAGATGTTTTTAAGTGGAGGCTCAAGACCCACCTTTTTAGCATAGCTTTTGACTAAGCTTTTATTTATTCATTTATCTTATAAACATCTCAGTTTATCGATTTATTTATTTATTTATTTTAAAATGTATTACTTTAATTTATTTCTTTATTTAATTTTTATATTTACTTATTTTTATTTTTGTATTTGATATATAGTTTTTAGTGTGTGTTTAAATTCTAGCTGCTTTTACTACGTCTTTATATTATTTTATGTTTATCTTATTCATTTTGCCTCACTAAGTCTTCTTTCTCCAGTGTTCTTCTCGGGGGAATCCACCATGCCGCGTTCTTGTGTAACTAAGTGAGAGCAAGATCGCAGAAAAGTTTGTGTTTTCATAATGTAACATGTCAAGGCTTCTTTGTTTTTATAAATCTTTGTTCTATAAATGAATAAAGTTTGAAGTTTGAAAACTACACCCTGTGATGGGTGATGTGTGTGTGTGTCTGCGTTTGTGTATGTGTGCACCTGAGTCCTTGTGTGTCGGGGGAATCCGTGCGCCTCCTGCAGGAGGTCCGAGGTACTGCAGCTCCAGACCAGAGTCCTGAGTCGCCACAGAGGCCAGACTGTGAGCCTGAGACAGACAGAGGTTTGATGTTTGGATGAGGACATGACAATCTTCAGGGAATGGGTTGAGAAAACATATTCAAGAATAACTCAAAAGGTATATTTCTTTGTGGGGATTTAAACATTGACCTGCTTAATCCAAACAAGCACAAATCAACAAATTGAAACATTACACGGTCTAGGCCTTCATCCGAAAATAACCAGGCCAAGCAGGGTTACTCATCACAGTGCAACGCTGATAGATAATATATTCACTAACATATTGGAAAATAAAACAGTGAGTGGGCTTCTCCTGAATGATATCACCAATCATCTCCTTTGTTGTATATGACAGTGGGTGCAAGAACACAAAAAAGGACACTTTGCAATGGTTTAACAGAATAAAAAACTCAGGAAACTATTAATACATTTAAAGATGAGTTATTTACTGTAAACAAAATTGGAAGACTGTTGTAAGGGAGAATAATGTTGATATTGCATTTAAAACCTTTTTGGATATGTTTAAACTATTATATCATAGAAATTACCCCATTAGGAAACACACCAAAAGAGGTAAATACACAAACATGCCATGGATCACGAAGGGATTGCAAAATGCGTGCAAAAAAAGACTACAATCTATAGAGAGGCAATAAAATGTAGATCCGAAGCAGCTGAGACAAAATACAAAAAGTATAAAAACAAATTGACAAATATATTACGGATTGCAAAACAAGATACCTATAGTAGATTATTGGATAGGAATAGAAATAACATAAAAGGTATCTGGAATATATTAAATAATATAATTAGGAATAGTTCTACTCAAAATGATTATCCACAATATTTTATAAGTAATGATAGGACAATTAATGATAAAGATGATGTAGTTGATAGTTTTAATAAGTTTTATTTAAGTATTGGACCAAAAAAAGGGCGGCTGTGGCTCAGTGGATAGAGCAGTCGCTTACTAATACAGGATGTCGAAGTGTCCTTGGGCAAGACACTGAACCCTACCTTGCCTCCCGATGTGCCTATCGGGTGTATGAATGTGTGTGAATGTTAGCTCCTAAGCACCCAGTATGTATCAATATAGGTGCTGTGTGAATGGTTGAATGAGAATGAGCACTATATAAGTACAGTCCATTTACCATTTACATTCTCAGGCTCATTATGAAATGACAGATGTTACAGCTAATCACTGCAATTAATCTGCTGATTTAAGTATTTATTAAGTTTTACTGCAGCTTTTGCATCATGCGAGATGTAATAACAAGTGTTGCTTTATTGTTCTTAACACAGTTAAACTAAGATAAGATGTACAGTAAAATTTGAAAGTTAGTATGACCTGTGGCTGATGCACCACCCACCCAGTCTTTGCACCTTTGCTATAGAAACTCTATGAAACCACAGCATCTACAGCAGGTCGGTTAACCCAAATTAATAAAAGAGCTTTCAAAATAGATTCAGCCTGCGTGTGAGTTTAGGACCTCTGGCTAGTAACTAACGGCAGAGCATTTTTAGGTCTCAGCAATAAGCCAAGTTCAATCAAGTTGTCACTTATGCAAGCGGTGTGTTCATAAACTACAAATCAAATGTATGTAAACTTCTTTTCCTTTTTTTTCTGTCAGCTGAATCCTTTGAGATTCCAGAACTCCCCGAGCTTCCAGATGTCCCTGCTTCTGCTTCCCAGTCTGTCTTCCCAGAGAAAGAGAAACTGAGCAGAACAGTTTCCTCCTCTTCATCCACCACCTCATCCTGCTCCTCCTATCACATCCCTCTCTCCAAAACAAGCAGGTTTGCCGTCATACTCAAGAGGAAAAATAAGTTTTTATTTCTAAGATTTTACATATTAGACATAAAAAAGCCTAAATACAGAAACCATAAACACATGAACACACAAGGAGGAAAGACACTAACAATGATCCAAGAGAAACTGTTGCTGCCTGTCAGTGTACGAAGGGGCATAAGATCAATTTTTAACCCTTCAAATCCCAACCTGGAAAAACTGGTGAAAAAAGTCTATTTTTTAAAATCTGAAGTAGCCTACTTATTTAGCCCTTTAAAAAATGTGTAAGAAAATAAAAAATTTGGGGGAGTGCTATATTTACCATTTATTACCATGTGACGAGTCAAAATGAATACAGTGCAGTCTTCTGCTTCCTAGCATTCATTAAGGGGCAGAAGACAAGTTTCATATTGTATTTAGTAGCATTTTGAGAAAAGAGTTTACCGTAACGTGATGCAAAATGTCTCATAAACATATGTAGCAAATATGATACGTTTGGCTTTATAGGGTTAAATAGCTCGAGCACACCCTTTCTACAATTAGAAAGATTGTTCGCAAGTGTAAAAATTCACATTAACACAGCTACTGATGTTCCCAGTTCACCCCAGGTTCTAACAAATCCTTATGAAAAAAGAAAACAAACAAAAAAAAAAACAAGATCTACATCTCAGTCTCTTTCTCTGGTCTCAGTTTGCATTTTTAATGTAAGAGTTGTGCAATTAGAAATAAGCAGAACTCTTTGCAAAGCTTGGCAGGAAACTTCTCTTCGGAAGCACAGTTTAGGCTGATAAACGACGTCCTTGGGACAGATAAGAGCAAAGTTATTGACCATGATACACACACAGCACCACCAAACCCAAACGATCAGCACAAACACTGGACCGTGCTGGAGGGCTGAGGATTTGGGTTTGTTTTGTAGCTGCAGCACCCGGATATGTTGCAGTCAAGCAGAAACGCCTCTGTATACTGAAACGTGAGCAAATTAGTCACAGTTGACTAAAACGTGTCTCATACTAGGAACAACACAATGATAATAAATAACAGAAAAAGAGATGAAAAAATATAGAAAGTATTTGAATGTTCAGAGCTGCATCACTAAATACCTGCAAGCTAAAATCAGCCAAGTTACAATTACTCCACAGCTCCTCCTCCAAGTGTGAAACTGATAACATCATCCAAAAAACCCCCTAACTCTACTTCTACTTTCTGCTGCTGAAGAGTGTTTTACATCTAAAATGCTGGATGTCACTCACTCCTTTTGCATTTTCTCAGATGAGTAATGACACTTTTTATTTTTTCTCATCTCTTCTTGTTCTCCCTGAGACCCAAAATCTTAGGAATAAGATTAAAAAGCTGTCTTTATTTTTGACATGAGTCATCATGAAGTCATCATGTGCCGTTCAAAACACCTATGTCACACGGGACGGTTGAATCTGTTTAAAACATTCACGTATTAATAGCTCAGAGCAACAACAGTGGCTGCCTTTAAGCATTGTTTGTGTGTTTTTCGCCATCAGCACGGCCTCTCAGGACAGCGGCGGCTTCTTCCTGGTGAAATCCGGCTCGGTGAGCGGCCGCAGCGGCACCACATGGGGAAGCCCGGCAGCTGAGACAACAGAACCAGCTCATCAGAACTCAGCATCCAGAAGCGCATCCTGCCCCGATCCCCTCCCTGTCCCAGCATCCAGCCTGTCTGATGGCTGCAGCTCGGCGTCCAACCAGAAGCCGACCCCGCCTCCCCGAGCGTCGGTGCCCAGCTCGGGTCAGACGAGGAGTTTGCAGAGTTCAGAGCAGGGCCAGCTGGAGCCGATCTTAGAGGCCCCGCCAGAGTCTCCCAAAGCGTTTGTAAAAATCACATCCCCATATAAACGTAAGTTATAGCTGCTTCTAACAGAATCTATCAGTGTTTCTCTGATATTTCGGGATAAAAACACTTTATTTCCTGTTGTTTAGGGGCAGATCTTATTATTTACATTTCTTTCATTGTGTGATTTCCTGATCACATTCGTCACTTCTGCCCTTTTCCTGCTGCAAAGTCAGAGCAGGTGGCTTTACTGGTGCAAGCCGAGAGTGAAAAATAAATCTGTCATTCTCGTTGTAACAACCAGGATGTACACAGGAAACAGGAAGTCGCATACTGACCAAAATATCAGCACCGAGGTTCATGCGTCATCTCTTAAACTGGCTTCTCTTGGGTGGGGGCTGAGACGCTTTTCCTTGGAAGTTTCACCCCTTGTTTTCTTCAGCTAAAGACTTATGCAAGCTTAAGTTTCATGACTGAAAAAGGTAAAGAGGAGTTTCTGGTGTGAGGAAAGCCTCACAAATACCAGTACTGAGAACTTCTCTCTACCATCTGCTACAGGTATTTAGTGTGGGGAAGCCCTTTTGTTTAATATAACATTAAATTAAAATTCACAGTTGAGTTTAACCTGGGAATTTGAATAGTTAAGAATAATTTATAGCCAACAAAAGAATGCCAAGGAATAAAATAGTAAAATGGCTTTTAAGTGAAATAGAGAAACCGGATCCAGACTATCTGAAAAACTGAAGCTCTGACCTCTCAGCACTGAAAAATGCTCTTAATAGACACATAAAACTGTAACATCTAAGTCTGTTTTATTTCTGTTAAACTCTAACTTCACTAAAAATATTCTTTTCAACTTGTCTTGTCCAACATCATGACAGCTGATTGGCTGAGCAGAACTCATACACTTTTCCAAGAGGAGCAAAATGTTGGATAAAAGGCTTCCCATGATACTTAATGATTGTTGTTCATTTCTTTTAGACATTGCTAAATTACATTTTGAATAGGAGTGGTGAAAAAAATCATTCCTAATCAGAATCGAGATATTTGTTCATCAAGATTCAGAATCATTTCAAAATGTCCAAGAATCAATTTTTTAAAAGACTAAAAATTTTGACTTGACTTTCAAAGCTGCTAAGTTACAAAGACATGTTAAAATTTGCCAGGTTATCTAAGTTTAAACTGTTTTTTGATGAAGATGATCAGTTTTCTTTCAACTAATGAAACGATTCCTCAGAGCTGTTTCTGGCTTATAGAGGAAAGGAGTTTATCAGCATGTTTTGTTACTAAAAGAGGATTGAATGTGAATTAAGATAAGTTTGAATCAAGAATCGATGCAGAATTGAATCGTTACGCCAAGAATTGGAAACAAATTGAATCATGAGTTGTTGCAAAATTCCCACCCCTAATTTTGATACATGGGCAAAAAAGGCGCGTGAGGAGAAGAAAGAAGATGATGATGATACAAAAAGCAACCACTGTGCTACTAGAACAGAAAATCTGCTGCTTTAGAGAAACTTTCTATGAAAAGAGAGCAGAGCATCTATAAGAAAACAAGAAAAACAGGAATAATGACAGAATAACTAACAGAAGGACCTAAAGCATGACTGGAGCCATTAGATTGACACCTAAGAAGTTTGACACCTACACAAAACCACAGTGCATGCAGAACTATTTCTTACCAGTTAAATTTTATAGCCTGATTACTTCTTGTTTTTTCCTGTGTTGTCACACAGCCAAAAGATCTTTCAACGCACCGAAGCCTAACGATCAGATGTCAGTTCACTACTCTAAACCAAGAGCAGCAGTACTGCCCAAGATGGCCGCCCCTCCACCGCCAGCGGTAGCCACGGATGCCAACACCAGCCCTGACACGAAGCCGCCAGTCGCCGCTCAACCGGCCTGCGTGAAAAAGCCGCTGAAAAAGCCCGGAGTCAAAGCACCGAACTGCCCGCCACCCCTTCCTCCGCCCTCGCAGCCAAAGGAGGTTCCTTCTATAGCGCAGTGAGAGGAATCCTGCACGTCTGCAAGCAGCTGAGACTCTTTCTGCATTGTGGGAAAACGACAAACTTCTGGTGACATCTGCATCATAGGGCTAGTTTTTATGTTGAGTTGAAATGTTGCAGCTTAATGGAGCTTTTGTAAGAAGAGGGTCTTTCTAAGCAACATGAATTTATTTATTTTAACTTTATTTCCCACATCTTCACCTTAAAAATGAGAATAGACCAACAACAAATTAATGGCCATATATAGGGAAATTTTCCAGTTTTTCATAATTCTGCCAAACAAACACATCTGTTATTAAATTAACTATAATTTGGAATTTCTCTCACTTGTTATGCGATTATTTTTCACACCAGACATCCAGCAGTGAACTTTACGGCCACCTTAAAGGAGCTATACCTGATATTATTTTAATCTTTGTAAGAAAAATGGTTTCTACACAGTATATTATGTGGTAAAAGTTCTCACATGTTGTCTGCCAATGGGGTTAACTTATGTAACATCCAGATTGCGATCAGCCATTAAGAGCGTTCTCCAAGGGAATCCGGAAGTTCAGGAAGTTAACCCCTTTGGCAGAGAAAGAGAGCGTCACGCCAAAGCTAAAAATGAGCCGCTTTTGCTAACTAAAATGTCCTGTACTCGTACATATGCACAATCAATGAGTCATTCATTTTTATGGACTTCCCCTGATACCACATAATATACCGTGTAGGAACTATTTTTCTTAGAAAGATAAAAATAATATCAGGCAAAGCTCCTTGAATGTCTCTGTTTGATGAGTTTGGGTAAAAATACAACCTTAAATGTTAAATCTAGACGACTATGTAAGTCAATGCAGGACTAATTAAAAACATCTTTATTGTCAGCTCATATCATCGTCGTATATTGCTTGTACTGACTGCAGCATATGGATGTGAATTGCACTATGTACTGCAAGTGCTCATACTGGAAGTACAAATTCATTCAGGTAATTTCTGTATGTACAGTAATGCAAGAGAACGTATAAATTCTTCTATAAAAGGTAATACAGGAGTTGAAGTTCATAATTAAAAAAGGTGCACATGGTGTCTATATAGAAGGTCGGCAGCATAAATGAACAATTACATAGCTTAGGCTTTTAGTTGCGTCAAGCAAATACCAAAAATACTTTTCATGTTCCCTCAGTTCACGTCATGTTGTGATGTTTCTTTGTTTTTTCTAATGAAAGTTCACAAATTCAGAGATTCCTGATCTCATACTAAGAACTCTTCCTTTTTTCTCCTCTGGTGGTTTATTCCTGAGTGAAACCATAACAATAGATCATAATAGTTCTCACATGTTCAAATACATTTTATTAAGCCCCACTTCCTTGACGCACTCTGTCCCCTTTCCTTTAAGAGGAAGCATGTTAAGGATAAAACGAATGACTCAGACTGGAACTTCCACATTGAGAAATCGTGTTTCCCTTCAGACAATCTTTACTACTTTCTTTGGCACATCCTGGCTTTCCATGCCTCTTCATGTTTCAGCTTTAAATAATCCCAAGTCAACTTGCTCCCCCTTTGGATACGTTCAGCAGCAGGTCTGCATCCAAACTGTACATCCTTGGAGCCTGATTGCATAGAAATAAAAAATCCAGTATGCTGGGTTCATCCTGGCATCAGAACCATCCTGGTCCACCATCAAGTTTCATAATGATTTGGAGTTTCAAAGGAATGATACGCGGCAAGATCTTTAATACATAAATTTAGGATTTTTGTCAATTTGCTCAGCTCAGACTTTAATTTCATCCTCGTCATCCATGAAGTTGTAGGACATTTTCTTCTTGGGCTGGCTGCTGATCAGCATTTCTGAATCTCCAGCCTCCATCCTGCTCTGTCCCTTTAAGAGGCTGACACCGTAGTGGCGAGCAAGGACATCTGTAGCACTCTGGAACCGTTCATTCTCCATCCTCATCGCTGCTCGCTCAGGAGAACCCAGCAGCACATCAGGTACTTTACTGGAGAGCCTGATGCCATTCTCCTCTTCTTCACAATCAGCAGCATGTGGACTGATCCCGCCCCCACAGTCCTCCCTCAGCAAAGAATCCACATATGAGATAGTGGCCGAGCCCATCTCTGATCCCTCATTGGTCAGCCCGCATGCTGACTCCGCCCCCTCCCCGTCCCACGCTGGAACGGGCTCCTCAGGGTGGCCGTCGATCAGGCTGAACACTTCGCTCATGAGAGAAGGGCCGAGGTCGAAGGTGAAGGTGTCCAGGGACGTGAGCGAAGGGAGGGAGTCGGAGAAGGCGGTGCTGCGTTTAGGGTCGGAAGTCACGATGGAGGTGGAGCAGGTGGATAGGATGGCGTCGGCGGGGTCGGTCAGAGAACCGCGGTGGACATTCGGGGAGCAGGAGGTGGGGATGGAGATGGACGGCTGCTGGCGCTCAGAGCGAGAGAGACGAGGCAAAGTGACGAATCCAGACTCCAGACCTGGAGAAAAGACACACACACATATCCAAGCATAAATCAAACAGAATGAGATCTGTCCTGGACATGAAATTTAGGAAAAACTCAAAGAGAGTTGGACAAAAAGATCTGATACACGCCCATAAAAGATCAAAACTAGGATTTAATTGAATAAAGAACTCAAAAAAAGGTGAACCAGCAACCACAAGTTATCCAAACAAGCGCCACAAAAGGTGAATAAACTGGATCCAGTCTACTTAGAAAAAACACAGGTAATATTTTTACCGTTCTTAAATGAGTGAACTGGGCAAATAAATGAAGCTTTAGAGTTGATGCTGTATTGTGTTATCGTCCTGCAGTGTTTAGATCACTTTATTATAATAATAATAATAATAATAATGATGATGATGATAATAAAAAAAATCACAACAACAACAATAATAATAATAATAATAATAATAACAACATCTGTTTATTGTTCACAATGTTAAGCCGTAAACAATTTGCAACACACATCTAGGCTGTTAGCTGGATACAACTCATCACGCCGTCGCTCTTGGCCACACATTTCCAGCAGAGGGCGACGTTAACCCAGCCAGCCAGCATGCAGTGTGCACTTCTGCTCTGTGAACAGTAAGATCTGCCTCTGCTTGACTCTGCCAAATCACTTCATATGATCACATGCACACACTCATCAGTGCCTGTGTCATCCAAATGGGTAAATGACCACAGTCCCTCTCCATACCAGCCGCACGGGGCCAACAGTGAAAGGTTTTTCTTTCCTTCTAAAGTAAACAGATTTCACACGTTTTATCTATAAAATGAAATCGATGAGACCCGTCTGAGATGGATTTGGTGGGATAAAAAGCTCCCGCGTGTTATAATGCTGGGGAGTAAAGAAGCTTGAGTTATTACAAAAGCAAGCTAGTATTTTATTTACATTGAAAATTTCATCTGAGAAAAATACATTTAAAAGCATCAAACATGACACATATTTAAAATGTAATCTATTAAAAGTTACTTTATTCAATTATATAATGTAATAGAAATTAATAAGCAAAGGTTAAAACACTCAGCTGTGTATTCTGATCCAATTCTTGGCTTTGAAATACAGTTTTTTTAAAGAACAATAATATCAGAAGATGCCACACTAAATATACACAGATGGACGCTTAAAGTGTTGGTGTCATGGCAACAGCTCACTGTTGATGAGCTAATTCTTGCCCCCTCAACAGCCTGGTTTTTGAGAGTCACTGTACATGGATCTGGGCCAGATCTTTACTCCCAAACCATGCCTGGTTCAAGGCAGCATTCATAGCATGAGCGGATCAACAACCAGGAGGATGATTATTCAGCAGAGCATCGATTCTTTAAACAAAGGGAAAATGACTGCTTGATTCCAACTTAACCAAGTCTTCCTGTCAGCTCTTCTCAAATGAATTAAGATCATTTATTGTTTTCCAGTAGACCAACTAAGAGTGCAATCATCCTTGGCTACTGGAGTGAAATATACAACTGCAATGTTTCTGTAATTTTAACATGAATTTTTGGTATACTGTGTTTTAATTTGACTACATTATTGGTGTTGTACTGCTGCTGGAACCCGGAGGGAACCAGGCTAAAAGAATCAATAAAGTTTTATCTAATCTAATATAGAAATACTGTTAATCCCCTAAAATCAGTCAGATCTGATCAGAAAAAGTGAAAAGCGAATGTGATTACAGCCTAGATGGTATAAATCACTGAAATCTCAAGAATCTTAGCTTTCCACACTGGAAAAAATGCCACTCCAAAAATAAGTTTAAAAAAAATTAAAACAAGGTATCTCTGTTCGAAATAAACAAAGAAATCTACCAAGGGAACAAGTGAAACTTCTCTTGATAAGATTTCTTGGAATAACACAAAATATTCAAGCCTCATAAGATTTGAAATAAGCAGAAAAAACTTGTTCTTTGCTATATTTTACTAATGGCGCGTTCAGACCAAAAGCAGCGAGACGCTCTCGCTGCTCAAAGTTGGACGCTGGATGCTCGTAAATCAGACGCTTGACATTTAAAATCAAAACGGTCTCGACGGTCCAAACGCTCTCGATGCTCCTCCTCAGGACCCGGATGTTTTCCTTTTTTTCTCTCTCTCTACAATGGCGGATGTAATATTCGGCTTGATTTATTTGCTCCATACGGTCCTTTTTGTTCCTGTCGTGGTCATAAATGACAGGCTGGGCACAGACGGGCATAATTAGTCTGTCCTCCGTTTGTGTCTTTTGTTAAGTAATGAGAACAGCTTCCCGACGATACTTCGTAGCATATCTGCTAAAGCTAAAGCTAAGCTGCGCTGATTGGTTGACGCTCCGCGTCAAGCAGCGAAAGTTCAGATTTTCCAACTCGAGCAGCGGCTGCTCTTGCTGCTCTTGATGCGCGGCGAGAGCAGCGAGGGCAGCCGACGCTCAAACGCGCTGCTCAACTGCTCGCGTTTACATAGACTTAACATGTAAACCTGACGCTCCCGACGCTCTCGCTGCTTTTGGTCTGAACGCACCATGAGACATCTTTGTAGTCTAACAGACTGGTTCATCTCATCAGGCTTCTTGGATAAGTGGATAAATGGATTTTCCAGCGTTTTATGTGTAATAATTTTTATTTAATAATTAGATCTTACAAATGTCCCAGATGATCCGTTCTGTTTTCCTCAGCACTGTGGACAGCAGCAGAGCTCTTTTTATGTGGCGAGCATCCATAACGACCACCTGATCTGCTTATTTTGTGGTTGTTATTGAATTCTCAGTTTCTATTCTGTTTAAACAAGCAGCATGCGGCACTAATAAAAGTCTTTTTTGTTGTGGATAACGCCCGGAAGCAAGGCTCCTTGAAAGCCCTTAGGTAATCCAATCCCTGCCTCTGTCTCTCCTTCCCTAAACATTTTAGTCTTAAACAAGCAGGAGCTTGTGTTAAGTCTAAGGCAGGAGGAGGTAGATGGATGGGGCAATAGAGGATTTCTCTGTCACATGTCACACAGAAGGAGTTTCTGTGCATGTTTTAGTCCGAGTCTTATTAAATGACACATTTCATTCATCAGGTTTTATCTGTCTCCTTTATTCTGCAGGGACCCGGGGTCCTCGTGGCTTTGATGGAATAGGTCAACTTGGGAATCAGGGAATTCCTGGAAACCCAGGTCCACCAGGGGATCCTGGAAAACGAGGCAGTCCAGGACTTCCAGGAGTTTGCGACATCTCCATGTGTTATCTGACCTATGATCTTAGGGAACCTTACAGCAAAGGACCGAACGTCTGACCACACCAAGGAGGGACACTGCTTCAGACTTTAAACAGGAAGCATTTACCTGATGACTCCCGCAGAACAGTGTGTGGAGACTTCTGCACTAAAGGCGAAAGTTAAACTGAGCTAAACTGAAGCAGGCAGAGCTTTGATCCAGGAATCATTTGATTCATGATCACAGTGAGCCTTCACAGTCACATGATCACCGAAACGACTGAAACTGATTTAGTATTTTCTTTGATAAAATAATCAAGAAGCCAATTATTCTGAATAACACTGAAAATAGCTACCTCCTCCTCTATTCAAGTCATATCTTAGCTCAGAGAAATGAAAGTCTTTAAATGCATATACAGTACTATACAATACTAAATATGATGAAGAATTAATTAAACCTGATGCTTTACAATACATACTGTATTGTATAATACTACAATTTTTATTGTCCTGCCCAGTGATCCTCAGGCGGTCTGATTTAAAGCGGAACTATGCAACATTTAACCTCAATACATGCTTTTCTGAATCCTTGTGGAGCTAAACAAAGTGTTCATGCAGTAATTAGGTGTTCCCTCACCTCCTCTCGGGGTCTCTGGGCTGAAAGCAGCACTTGCAACTCTGCCCGATCAGACCCGATCAGATCCCGCGATACCAAAACCTGCTTTATGGCACTCAGGCCTCCTTCCAACCGAGCCGCTAACAGTGCTAGTTTAGAGCAAGACTAAGCATCGGTTCTCTAACTTTCCACCATCAGCTCCCCAAAACTGGTTCTACACAGCCAGACACCAACTCTTTGCCGGACCAGAGTGAGGAAGCGGTTCACATAGCTTGCATCAGAGGCTAGAGGCAGGTTATCTGGCCAACACAGACGTGTTTATAACCAGCGGCGCAATGGATTAAAAATAAACTGGGCCGAGGAAGAAACCTGTTGTTTCGGACTTAAAGAGTCCCGCATGAAGAAGGCCGTTTTACCCGCGTTTTGCGGTCTGCCGCTGCAGGACCGACAGGACTCTACTGCTACCAACATAGCGGCGGACAGTAGCATAAACAAGCTAGAAGAGTCTTAGCAACATATTCAGGGATCAATATAGAGAAGAGACAGGCAGAGAAGATGTCTGTGTGCTGTGGGGGGGGGTGTATGAACTTTCTCAGATGACACCAGTAGGGGGAGCTGCAAGCTGGAGTTGCATAGTTCTGCTTTAATACATTAATTACTCTGAAATGCATTGAGGAGAAGTAGGCTGTATGATTCCTCGTACAGTATGAGAGTATGGCCATACAGACATATCTGGCTTTAGTGCAGTTCTGCCTGAACAAAGTAACAGAGAACAAACAAGGTACACCATCCTCTGATGCTTATCTTGTAAAAAGGCTTGCTAACAGCTTGGTTGGAATGAAAGGTTCACAAATCCATAAGTAAAAGAAGGACAGCAGAAGTCAATGTTTCCTTCCTTCCTCAATTTTTACCGCTCTGTAATCTGCAGGTCACTCCAATCTGAGCTGCATGTTTAAATCTGTTTTTGCTTTTTTACCATCAGCTTTTGCCTCTTTGTCTGGATTACTGACATCTTAAAGGGAACGTATCAAGCTTTTAAATCCTTCCTTTTCATATGTAAACGATTTGTTTATGGTTTATATGAAGTACAACTGCAATCCTTTGGTCTGAAATCGCTGTTAGTATAGCTCCACACACCCCTTCTAAACCCCTGTTCTGAGGTGTTTCTTTACAGTCAATGAGAGAGATTCGTTTCTGTCCTATATCTTTAATTTTAACCGAGACATTTCACGCCCCGCCCCCTTCCAGGTCACAGACCATTCTACTCGGTTCGAATCGACCCCCTTCGGCCACGTTGTAGTTTTAGCGATTCGGTTCTGTACTGGCAGAGAAAGTAGCTTAAAAATGTCAACAACGCAAAACTCGTCCATTCAGCCTTACATGTTCGAGCCAGAGTCTGACCCA
>JAVQJG010052179.1:0-11883 GCA_036024015.1 Craterocephalus amniculus | reverse complement strand
ATTCTGAGATTCTGTGATTTCATTCTGAGATTCTGTTTCACCAATCTTCTGTCATGTTTCAGACATAATATTTTTATGGAAAGTGAAAATATTGATGAATCTTTACAATTAATTAATCTAGGTGTGTAATACTGTGATTTATTGTGAAATTAAATTACCATGATTCATAACATTCCAAGCCAAAGATGCCATTAAGATCAGTACAATTTTGTCCAAAACCAGTTTATATCATTCTGTAATGATGTTTTTCTCATGCCATGTGCATGAGTAGCACTAATTCACCCTTATATTAGTGAATTCTGGATCTAGAACTGTATACGGATAACAAACTCTTTTTTGTTTAATTTTGATGCTGTGTATATCATTCATTATTGTTTTTTGAGAAAATCTGATTATTTCCAGTGTGTTAGTTAGTTGTGTCGGACACTGGTAGTCTTAACTGATGCTCATAACAACTCTGTATTTGTCATGGATCTTAATTTTAGAAGCTCAGTCAGCCTTCTTCAATAAGGAATCTGTCCAAAAGGAAGTGAAAGCCACTCTGTCCCAAAAAGCCACTCTGAGCTGTGAGGTAGCTCATGAAAAGACAGAAGTTAAATGGTACAAGGATGGGACCCTGCTCACGTCCAGCAAGATAATTCGTACTGAATCCAAAGGAAAGAGTCGCCAGCTGGTGATTGACTCTGTGGATAAGAAAAATGTTGGAGAGTACATCTGTGAAGCTGGGTCTGAGAAGATGGCCTTTAAACTCCATGTAGTAGGTAAGAGTGTTGGATGCATCTTAGTAATCTCTGAATAAGCTGTTTCTGATATTTTCTGTTCATGACTCCTCCATCAGAGGCCCAATCAGTCTTCTTCAACAAGGAGTCGGTCCAGAAGGAGGTGAAAGCCTCTTTGTCCCAGAAAGCTACTCTTAGCTGTGAAGTTTCTGATTCCAAAACAGAGGTGAAATGGTACAAAGATGGCAAGCTTCTCACTTCCAATAAGACTATAAATATAGAGTCCAAGGGCAAAAGTCGCCAGCTGGTGTTAGCCTGCCTAGAGAAGAAAGATGTCGGAGAATATATCTGTGAAGCAGGCACTGAAAAGCTTGTTTTCAAACTTCAGATGACAGGTAGGATAAAGCTCTATACTGGGTTGTTTTCTCCATTCTTTTCTATTTATTTATAGTACATAGATACTGTCAAGCCATAGGGGAAAAAAGCACACTTTGTACATTCATTGCTGTATTTGTAATGGATCTTAATTTTAGAGGCTCAGTCAGTTTTCTACAAAAAGGAGTCCATCCAAAAGGAGGTGAAAGCCACTCTCTCCCAAAAAGCCACTCTGAGCTGCGAGGTAGCTGACACCAAGACAGAGGTGAAATGGTACAAGGATGGCAAGCTGCTGATGTCCAGCAAGACAATCCATACTGAATCAAAGGGCAAGAGTCGCTTGCTGGTGATTGACCGCGTGGAAAGGAAAGATGCTGGAGAGTACATCTGTGAGGCTGGCGCTGAGAAGTTGGCCTTTAAAATACAGGTTGAGGGTAAGGAAATGCAGTTTGTGTCATTAGTAGCAAATTAAGATAAATAACTTATTTATAATATTATTATATTTATAATAGCCTGACTATATTTAGCCTTTACCACACCTACATTGTCTCTGTGATGTCATATGTTAAAATGAAGGTGCTGCACATTGTATTTTTCTTTATCATCTCTGCAGAGATTCAAGCCATATCTGCCTTTTCAAACAAGGATTCTGTCCAAAAAGAGGTAAAAGCTACTCTGTCCCAAAAGGCCATCTTAAGCTGTGAGGTAGCTGATGTGAAAACAGAGGTGAAATGGTACAAGGACGGCAAGGAGCTGACTTCCAGCAAAACAATTCATGCAGAGTCGAAGAGCAAGAGCCGCCAGCTGGTGATAGACAGTGTGGAGAAGAAAGATGGTGGAGAGTACATCTGTGAGGCTGGCAGTGAGAAATTGGCTTTTAAAATTCAGGTGGCAGGTACGAGAGAGGAAATATTGCTAATTGTTCGTATTTTCTACCTTGTTAAACAAGATTTTGCCATCATTAGTTTATTGATATGTTGGAATCCATTTTTCACCTTCTCTGCAGAACCTCCAGCTGGCTTCTCTAATAAAGAGTCGGTCCAGAAGGAAGTGAAAGCTTCTCTCTCCCAGAAGGCCACTCTGAGTTGTGAGGTCTCAGATTCCAAAACGGAGGTGAAATGGTACAAAGATGGCAAGCTCCTGACTTCCAGCAAGGTGCTCCATATGGAATCAAAGGGCAAAAGTCGTATGCTAATAATAGAAAAAATGGAGAAAAAGGATGCTGGGGAATACACTTGTGAAGCTGGAACAGAGAAGCTGGCATTTAGGCTGCAGTTGACAGGTAACATATACTACAAATCTGATTGTTTTGCCACTGGTTTGATGATCTTCAACTCAAAATACTTTTGTTTTGCTTTACAGATGTAGCCGTCAAGTTCCAGAATAAGTCTGTCAAGGACACAATTGTTGAAGCAAGTGAAAACATTGTTTTAGCCACAGAGCTGACCGCAGAGAGCGGCAACGTAAAGTGGTTTAGAGACGGGGTCGAGCTCAAGGAGAGTAGCAAGTACGTAATAAAAAAAGATGGCCTTTCTCGCACTCTAATACTGAAATCTGCAGAGACCAAAGACAGCGGAACATACTCCTGCCAAACAGCTGATGATAAAGTGGAATTCAAAGTTCAGGTCAAAGGTAGTATCAAACAGATTTGATAGACAACAATTTCAGCAGAAATAAATAGAAAAGATAAGATTTTGCTTTTTATGTTAAACTCATATTCTTTCATTTTAGATTCAGCTTTGAAGTTTGTTGTCCCTTTGAAACCTGCTACGGTGGAGCTGGGAGGCACATTAAGCTTAATTTGTGAACTAAATCAGCCCTCGGGTAATGTTGTCTGGCACCACAATGGCCGTGAGATTAAACCTGGAAGCAGACACTCTGTCAAAACAGATGGTGCTAAGCAGGTTCTCAGTGTGACTGGCATGACTAAAGAAGATGAAGGAGAATACAGCTGTGAATGTAAAAATGATAAAACCTCTGCAAAAGTAACTTCTAAAGGTAATTCGCCAGTGTAAGCAGAAAAATGTACAGTTTAGGGTTAGAAACTGTTATGTAATTTAAGTCTGCTTACTTTCTTTCAGTACCGAGGCAAGTGAGGTTAACCACCAAACTGAATAACGTCGCTGCCACAGAAGGAAAAGAAGCTATTTTCAAGTGTGCTGTCACCCCAGCAGATGCCAATGTTAAGTGGTTTCACAACAGTATACCTGTCTCTGCTGGGCCCAAGTATAAGATTGAGCATGGCGGTGGGAGTTACTCCCTTACCATCACCTCTGTCACACAGAAAGATGCTGGAGAGATAAGTGTTGATGCCGAAGGCAAAAGTTGCAAAGCTACACTTCAAGTGCAACGTAAGAGTCTGAAGTGTGTTATATTTGTATGCAGTTTCCATATTTCTTAACACTCCTTGTATATCTTTTAGATGAACCTGTGACATTTAAGAAAAAGCTGGAAAACATGACTGTGGAGGAACAGAGTGAAGCAAGACTGGAAGTGGAGCTCAGCAAGGCTTCTGATGAAGTGAAGTGGATGAAGAACAGTGTAGTGCTGCAGCCTACAGGAAATATAGAGATTAAGGTTGATGGCGCTAAACTAACTCTGGTCTTCAAAAGTGTTACTCATGCTGACCGGGGCATCTATTCTTGTGAAACTTTGGATGACAAGACCCAGGCCAAGCTCACTGTCGAGAGTAAGACTGATCACTATTCATAATATTCATATTTAATATACAGTATATTTGTAATTTCTTGAATAAGTCACATCATGTAACTATTTACTCAAGCTTAAACTCAAATGTAACCTTCCTTCTTCAGTGAAGAAGATTCAGGTATTAAAGGGTCTAACAGAAACGAAAGCCTATGAAATGGAGACTGCAACACTGGAGGTAGAGCTCAGTCAGGCTAATGTTGAAGGCATGTGGACCAGAGATGGTGCCAAGTTAAAGTCAGAGACAAACTGCCGCATCACAGCCTTGGGAAAGAAACATGCCCTGACACTGTCCAATCTTAAGAGGGAAGATGCTGGTACTATTGCCTTCCAAGCAGAGGGAGTTCATACTTCAGGAAAACTGATTATTACAGGTAGGTTCTGCCTTCCCTAAGTTCTCTTGGGCTCTTCTTAGACCCGTCTGTAATTTTGAAAAAAAATGTGTTTACAGAACCTCCTGCTATGATCTCCAAACCCATGATTGATATCAGTGTTCCTGAGAAGGAGAAAGCTACTTTTGAATGTGAAGTTTCTAGAACAAATGCAGATGTGAAATGGTTCAAGGTAGGAAATGATCTGAATCAGTGTTTGTGAACTGTAACTGTGTTTTAAATATGTTACATTATAAAAAACATTTAATCTGCAGGATGATGTTGAACTGAAACCAGGGAAGAACTTTGGCATTCATTCCTTGGGCCGAAAGCGCACTTTGGTGATCAACAAATGCGCACCTGAAGATGGAGGCACTTACATCTGTATCACCCCTGATGATAACACCTCTGCCAAGCTTACTGTTAAAGGTAGTCATTAATTACATATAAATCTAACCAGGTCAGTCAGGGTCTGCCTATAAAGGTGCATATTTAAATGGATTGTTTGCATTGTCACTGCAGCCAGAGATATCAAGATTGTAAAAATGTTGAAGGATGTGGAGGTGATGGAGAAGGAGAGTGCCACATTTACTTGTGAAATCTCACATGATGACGTGGAGTTCAGTTGGTACAAAGGAAATACCAAACTAAAAGCCAGTGACAACATCAAGATGAGACAGGAGGGTAAGTTTTCTAGATAATGTATTACAAAAAACTGATTTCTTTTTAAAAAAGTGTGTTTTCATCCTGTATAGTAGGTATTATTTAAATAACTATTATTAATAACATCTACTTCCTGCTTATTTCTTATTCCAGGAAGAACCTTTGTTTTGCTGTTTAAATCTGTAACCCCTGAAGAAATGGGTGAGATTAAATTTACAGCTGAGAAGGCAACTTCAGCTGCTAAACTTAAAGTGAAGGGTGAGCAAATCTTTGTTCAGTGTGCTGTAAACGGTCCTGTATAAACTATAAGCAGTTTTGCATGAAATGAGATTGCCGTTATATCAATGTTTAATGTGGTTGCAAATGGATTACTCCTTATTATTAAATCAAAAGCTGTTAGTTACAAATTAAACCTTCCCTGGACCCTTACATTTGAAACAGATTTCCTCTAAGTTTAAACATTTTCTTTTGCAGATAAACGATAGTAATAATGAATGAGGGGGAAAAATATCCAGTTGCACCTTACATTAACATTGTCATTCCTCATTGAGCCCTGATGGCATAATAAAGACAACAGCAAATTGGCAACTGCAAATCTTAGTGTTTTGTATACTTAGGTTTAGGACATTTCCACAGGGGCTTTGACACGGCTTGCTTTTTCTGTTTTCATTTGATTTTTAGAAGTCTTCAAAAAATGAGTATTGTTCAGTTTTAGGGTAAGAGTGGTGTATAGAGTAAATTGCCACAAAAAGCAGCAGCGTGGATTTTTGCCAATTTTTTAAAACTTGAATAATTTCATAGTGCAGTAAAACAGAAACTGATGAAAAAATTAATGGAAATCAAGAGTCTACAAAAATGATAATGCATCACAATATTTTTTGCAATTTGCTTTGGCTTTGGCATAATTCAGTAATGGACAATGCCTGCGTATAGTGTGATGAAACAATAGCTTTGGCACGGCCTTTGCATTAATATTATTTCCTTTTCATGCCTTACACATAATAGTATTCATTCACTCAGTGTTATTGTTACTGTAGAGCTGCCTGTCAAGTTTGTGAGGAAACTCAGGGATAAGATAGCGATGTATAAGCATCGTGGGCATCTTGAATGCCAAGTGTCACGTGCCAGTGCAAAGGTGAAGTGGTTCAAAGACAAGAAGGAGATCAAACCAAGCAAAAAGTACGAGATCAAAAGTGAAGATGTGTATCGAAAGCTCACCATCAACGATGTGGACTCTGGTGATGAGGATACATACACCTGCGATGCAGCTGATGACAAGACATCCTGTAAACTGCTCGTAGAAGGTAACACAGTGGACAATGATGAAGATCATTTGTAAACTGGTGTTATTGATAGATTATCTATTTTCTCAGACCAAGCCATCAGAATTCCAACCAATGAGGTTTAAATCTGTCTAAACGCTGTATGTGAAATAATTCACTAATGGGATATGTTGGAAATTACATTACCTGACTCACTAAAATAATTAACAAGAAGTTAATTATTTTCTTCCCAATGGGAAACAGAATGTAATTGTCACTGAGTTGAATTAACCGGTCTTTACAGAAAACACCTGCACAAGTATATCACAGCTGTAGAAAGCCTTTAGAAGTCATCCAGGCAGGTTATTGGCTGCACTGGATGATCAGTAATCTTATTATACCCATTTAGGTAACTTGAATGAAGTTTCATTTTTACTTTTCTTGCTTCAATTGTGTAACTTTAAGTGAATTTTACTAACACAAGAAAATGATTATTGTTTCAGATTATACAGAACCAATAGTTATTTAGTTTAATTCTTGATAGAATTCTCAGTATCTTAGATATTATTAATAATTTGACATTAAAGACACCAACAGAAAGCAAGGTCACAGATATATGGGAAATCTTATCAGCTGTCCCTATTCTTTAATTATTTCTATGCCTAAGTATAATTGTATAGTGCATTATTTGAAATGTGGTTTGTGTGTTCAAAAACTATAAACCACTAATATAATCATCAAAACTTCTTCAAAATACATTTTATCATTGACATCTAACAAATTATTCTGTTTTCATGATCCCTGCAGAGCAGTCAATCAGCATAGTGCGGGAACTTAGCTCAATAGAGGTGACAGAGCCCTTCGCAGCTGTTTTTGAAGTTGAAACAAGTATGGAATTGGTGAAACCTCCTTCATGGACTTTAAATGGAGTTGCTGTGCAGGAGGGTGCTGATGTTGAGTGGGAGAAAGAAGGCACCATGCACCGTCTCACCTTCAAAAAGACTAAAGCATCAATGACAGGACCTGTACAGTTTACTGCCGGAAAAAGCAAATCCTTAGCTCAGCTTACAGTCAAAGGTAAACATTTTTAATCAGATGATTACTTAACAATTGGATATAATAATGTTTTACTGTAATATTGTCATATAATCAAGAATTCCCTGTAAATGATCAATGAAATATTTATATTAATACTGCTGCCTACCTAATCACACACTGTTCTGTATATTTAGAGCGTCCTCTCGAGATTGCAGAGCCCATCAAAGATGTGAAGGCAAAAGAGAAAAGCTCAGCAATACTCACCTGCAAATTCTCAGCCCCACCCAAGGAGGCTAGATGGTTCAAAGGTGAAGTACCTCTGGCAGCATCAGCTAAGTACAACATGAAGCAAGATGCTACACGGGCCCAACTCACCATTCAGCACCTGGCTGAGGAAGACAGTGCAGAGTATCGCTGTCAGTCAGGACCTGCAGAAACCAAAGGCACACTTAAGGTTGAAGGTACAGAAAACCTTAAAAACTAAACAATATGTAACTGTAATGCTATCAATTTATCAGATCTAGCAGGTGTATTCAACTAATGTCTTGTTCCTTCTCTTTAGTGCGTGAAATTAAGATCACCAAGCACCTGACCGACACAGAGGTTGACGAAGACAGCGATGCAGTGTTCAAGTGTGAGATTAACTATGAGGATGAAGAAGTGCAGTGGCGTTTGAATGACAAGGTGCTCTGCACTAATGAAGTCAACACCATCGCACATGAGGGTAAGGCCCACAAGCTCACACTGAAGAACTTGGCACCTCTGGATGGGGGGACCGTCACCTTTCAAGTCCGCAAAGTAAAAGAATCTGTTACACTAAAGGTTAAAGGTGAGGCTTACCATTTACTTTGTTTAAAGTACTCTGAAAGCCTAAAAGATAATTACCTATTTACACAAAGGTGTCCCCTGGACGTCAATCAATTTTCCTTGATGAGAATAAAAAAAACCTGTCTCTCTCTCCCACCCTTACCTTTGTTAAATGGCCTGCAGAGAAACGTGCTGTGTTCCTCAAGTCACTAGATGACGTCATTGGAGAAGAGAAGGGCATGATAACTCTGGCATGTGAGGCATCCAAGCCAAGAGTTTCCCCTATATGGAAAAAAGAAGGCAAAGTCTTAAAAGCTGGACCAAAATATGAGCTCCTTCACACGGGCAAGTCTTTGGGACTTATCATCAAGGATGTCACCAAAGAAGATGCTGGAGAGTACAGTTGTGACCTGGGCACTGAAGTGTCTAAGTCAAAGGTCACTGTTAGAGGTAGGTATCTTTACAGTTGTATGCATATGCCATTGCTTAGCCAGACAGGTGAGGTAAATTATTGACCGAATGCTTTTTACCCTAGAAATTGGTATAGGAATAACAAAATGGCTGAAATCTGCTGAGGTGAATGAGGGAGACACATGTAGCTTTGAGTGCATTCTGTCTCGTGAGAGCACAGACGAGTGCTCGTGGACCATCAACAGCCAAGCTGTCACAAACGGAGGCCGCTTTAAGATCTCCAGTCAAGGACGCAAATACACACTGACTATAAAGGATGTCACCCCTGCTGACTCTGGTGAGGTCGTATTCAGCATCAAAGACTTAAGCTCCAAAACAACACTAACAGTTGAAGGTAAGTTAAATATTCACTTTTAAGAAGCTCAAAGACTAAATGAAAATAAACACGTCGCCATCTCTTGTGACAGGAAAAGCTTCATCCGTATCAAAAGGACTTCTGGATGTATCAGCTGTTCAAGGGGAAGATGCTGTTTTTATCTGTGAGGTGACACAGAAGAGTTCTACTGTGAAGTGGGCCAAGGAAGGTAAAGCCATCAAAACAAGCCAGAAGTATGAGATCAGCCAAGAAGACAAAGCGATGAAGCTAACCATCCATAACGTGTCGGCTAAAGACTCAGGAGAGTACAGTTGTGAAGTTGTTGGAGGTGCAACTACCAAAGCCAAGCTGGAAATAAAGGGTAAGAATGTCATCCTTTAAACTGATCTCTACTTTGAATTGTTGACAACATACAAGTGTGACAACACACCACTGTTTAAGAAACTTAACTATAGGAGCAACTACTGTATGAAGTTGCCTTTAAAAGCTGATTGGTATCCTTGCGAGGCATAGAGTGACTTTTCTTTTTACAGACCCAATCCATAAATTCACCAAAATGCTTGAGGACAGCCAAGCAGATGAGAAGGGCTCCGTGACCTTGCAATGCGAGACAGAACAAGCCCCATCAACTGTGAAATGGCTTAAAGGCCACACAGAACTGAAGGCTGGAGGTCGATTTGTGATGTCTCAGAAAGACAGGGTCCTTACTCTTACAATCAAACAGCTGGAGGAGACGGATACCGATATCTACACATGCGACGTGGGCACTGCAAAGAGCATGGCGAAGGTGACCGTTAAAGGTAAGAATCTACAGCGAGCATGTGTAAGATTAGAAGTTCAAATCTACCTCCATCTTTCTACTCCATAGAAAACATGCAGTACATCTTCTAAGTCACAACAGCTGTTTCACAATCTGTTGGTAGAGCAAAGGTCACATGTTTGCAATAAGGATCAGACCCTGCATACAGGCATCCGAAACTGATTATTTTGTTAAACTGATGTGTTCATTCCACTGTTCATGCATGTTGCATGGATTTTCTAATCTAAATTGAATGCTTTCAAAATTCATGTTACTTTTTACATTGTTTGTGCCATACTTAAATACAAAAGTTTTTGCTTTGTTTTTTTGTTTAGTGCCTTGTCTTTCATACTTGTCTTGCGATACGTGCGAGTAAGGAAATGTTAGCACAGCAGCAAACGGTGAAGAAAACATGCTTTTGCACGTTGTAATGTTTGTTTGTGACCTGCACCCATATGCATTGTTTTTCTATGTAAGAAAGATTTTTGTATGGAAGCGTTCATCAAGAGGAATGTCACTCAAGCTAGAATTGTATTTGAGTTTCAAAGACTGGATACATGGATAACCTCAGTTCATCTGCCTTTTTTTTAACCTATAATTCAACACGTCTTTATAACCAATCAACACCCGGCACCCTAATTGTTTATTTTATTTTAGCCCTGCCAGCCAGTTTCAGTGAGAAGCTCAAAAATCAAGTGAAAAACGAAGGGGAGACTGTTACACTTTGCTGTGAGTTGTCAAGGCCTGCTTCTGACATGCGGTGGAAGAAAGGCTCAGAAATTCTCAAACCTGGAGAGAAGTATGACATGAAGCAGAAGCAAACCTCCTGTATACTTCAAATTATGAACCTGAAGGTTGAAGATAGTGGAGAATATTCTTGTGTGTGTGGGGATGAGAAGACATGTGCTTCCTTGAAAGTCAATGGTACGAATTTCAGTTCAGCAAAGTTTTGGAAATGATTATTTAAGTGTTTGATTTCTTTTGCCTTGATCATGATAAGTCAAAAACCCTTTGGTGACACTTCCCATGATTTTTACAAGTAATGAAAACTTGCTCATGCAGCATTACCACCAACATTCAAACAGAAGCTGGAGAACCAGGAGGCTGAAGAAGGAGCCAACGTTGTTCTGAGCTGTGAGCTTTCTAAAGCTGGGGTGCCAGTGGAGTGGAAAAAGGGAACACAGGTCCTGAAGTCTGGAGAGAAGTACCAGATGAAGCAGAAGGCCTCTGTCAATGAGCTTGTTATCACCAAGGTTGTACCAGAAGACAGCGGAGACTACAGCTGTATGTGTGGAGACCAGAAGACCACAGCCAGCCTTAAGATTAAGGGTAGGATGAATATTTTTAGAGCTACTGTATTAGTGGTTGAAAAAGGCTGAAAGATTTTTCTGCTGTAATTAAGTCCAAGTCATTGTAGGTGGCACTTTGTCAGCAACTGTATTTTTTCTTTCTGCCTGTATTGTCTTTGTTTTGTGTTGCTGCATGTTACTGGTTACTAACTTCCAAACAAATGCTCAGCCCAACCAGTAACTTTCATGACGAAGCTGCAGAGCCAGGAGGCTGAAGAAGGAGCCAACGTTGTTCTGAGCTGTGAGCTTTCTAAACCCGGAGTCCCAGTAGAGTGGAAGAAGGGAACACAGGTCCTGAAGTCTGGAGAGAAGTACCAGATGAAGCAGAAGGCATCTGTCAATGAGCTTGTTATCAACAAGGTTGTAGCAGAAGACAGTGGAGACTACAGCTGTGTCTGTGGAGACCAGAAGACCAAAGCAAGCCTTAAGATTAATGGTAGGAATATGTTTCCCAAAAAGTTGGTTTGAGTTATTATTCTGTTGTTTATTTATTTATTTTAACTGGCTAGAACAAGGCTGTATATAAACATATTTAGTAAGTCCTGTTGTTGGTCTGCTGCGACAGACTGGCGACCTGTTCAGGGTGTACCCCGCCTTTCGCCTGCTAACAGCTGGGATAGGCTCCAGCCCACTCGCAACCCAATTGGATTAAGCGGTTCAGAAAATGAATGAATGAATGTTGGTCTGCATGTCATCACAATGTCTGAATTGTCAGTGTTGTTTTCTTTTTTGTTTTCTTTTTTTTTTCATATTTTATGATTATTTGTCTATACTCAGTCACTGCCTGTTATTGGTTACTAACTAACAAACAAATGTTCAGCCAAACCAGTAACTTTCATGAAGAAGCTGGAGAGCCAGGAGGCTGAAGAAGGAGCCAACGTTATTCTAAGCTGTGAGCTTTCTAAAGCTGGAGTCCCAGTGGAGTGGAAGAAGGGAACACAGGTCCTGAAGTCTGGAGAGAAGTACCAGATGAAGCAGAAGGCCTCTGTCAATGAGCTTGTTATCAC
>JAVQJG010052171.1:0-13895 GCA_036024015.1 Craterocephalus amniculus | reverse complement strand
CCGCCTTTCCTTTTTCCTCGTTGGGAGGAGTCCATCCCGTCGTTTGCTAGCAGTAGCTACACGCCCACACCGTAGCACCAGACACACGTCTCACCCCTCGACACGCGCTGTCTGTGTGGGTGCTGCGGACTATTAGGGCGGGTGTTAATTGTAAAAAACCAATCGTCTTGCCCTCCTTACATTCTACTGGCCTGAGTGGCCTCTGATTGGCCTGGCCTCCTGTCTCCTGTGCGGGAAGAGAGGGAAAAAAAAGAGAGCCTAGACCGGCGCTCCCGGAATACTCCCGGTTCTCCCTATGGCCAGTCCAGGCCTGAGTACATCCTCAACCTCACCCCCACCGTGGACGTGCACGCAGTTCTTAACTCATTCTCTGTAGCTAATGCATAACTTTTTGGGGATTTTTTTGTACAACCCAGGGAGACGTATAGCACAGCATCAAGCGTGTGCAGAAAGGTGTGCCTTGCACTAAAACGTTTTCCTTAGAGAGCAACACACTGTCCCACAGATGGAAGACCATGATGAGGAGCATCTTCCTCTCAGAAAGCCTGAATCTCTCTCTTTTTTAATGTATGGAAATCACAAAAAGCACAACCACACAATGAGTCACACATTTATTTTATTTAGTCTGCCATCTGCTATCTGAAGGCAAAGAAAGAAAACCCAAAGATTTTCGCTTAATTTTTAATATTATTAAAAATATAGGCTATACTTTCAACTATACAAACCTGTAGTTTATATTTAAATACCTTGATTAGCTACAAGATCTGCTTTCTGGCGGTCCAAGAACACCATTCCCTTATCGGTTTATCTAATGTATTTAATGGGATGAGCAGTGTATAACTCCTTTACTGATAAGGAAATCCATCAGAATAACATGAAATTATATTGTTCTGCACGAACAGCTGCAGCCTGCAGAATGAAACTATGGTGTTTACCAAAACTCACTGTTAATGAATCAGAATTAGATTTTAACTTCACCCTCTGATTTATAAAACATTCAAAAAGACAGAAAGTGCACATCATGCAAAAGAAGGTAAGGCAAAAAAAAGAGTCAATGACAGGGATTGATCCCACTATCTCATGATACAAAGTCATATGCGCAAACCACTCAGCCAAACATCAAACTGATGTGCCTTGAAACAATTATGATTTGATAGTCGACCTGACGCTCGTACAAACGCTCGCTATATTAGATTGTTCAAGAGGATGTAAATAGTTTAAGATGGCCAAAGTGAAATAAAACCAGGTGGTTTCTGTCTCACCTGACTGGATTACATAGGCTATTAATATTTTATTTTCAACTGCTTCCAAGATATGTCATCTAACACAAAACCCGCGCATCACTGAAGAAGTGATTTTGTTCCCCCATATGCTGCTTCACTTTCTTTTGTCGCAGATGTTTTTTATTTTATTTATTTATTTTCAGTAAATGTGCTTATTGCCACTCTGCCTCCACCAAAAATTCCTCCTCCTGCAGTGAAATATATGTTGAGCGCTTTCTTTCCGCTCCGGTAACCATGGTGAATCAGGGAATCGGGGCTCTATTGAAGAGGGCTTGGTTCAGACCGCTTGAAGATACTCTGAGTTAACATACTCGGGGTTGACAAACTCTGAGTCGACAAATCCAACGCTAATCACCTTTCTTGAAACCGGAAACTCTGAGTTGACAAACTCCGAGTAGGAAAACTCAGAGTAACCGGTTAAACTCCGAGTTTGTTAACCCAGCTTCTTGAAACGGGCCCCTGTTGTTTTACTGGAGTTATGTACCCATAACCTCCTGTTGCTTCTGTTCCATCTTTTCACAGAAATGGTAAAATGTCTCAATTTCAACATCAGATATGTTGTTTATTAGGAAAAGAAAATATACTTGATGACATTTGCAGTTAATAGCTTTTTGTTTATTTTTTTCTTTTAATTTTTTTTGCGATGTGGGTTGTACTTGTGTCTTTTGTTATAGATTTTGTTGCACCAGTGTCTGAAACAGAAAGCTGAGCTTAACAGTGGTTTTTGTCTTTATTAACAATGAGTTTAATGAGTGTCTTTGTTGCATATGTTGCAACAAATGTTTCTTAGTAAAAGATCACCCATCTCTTCTAGATACTGGTGTATTATTCTTGGAAAGCAACTGCTTCAGGGAAAAACTCCATCAGCAAGGTGAAAGGTGAGCAACAATCATAATTAGCAGCTGTGAGTTTGCACCAGGTTTTACGCCTGAAACCACAGAGTTGTGAAATTATGTGCTTTCTGAATCTGACACACAACATCAGAGAAAACAACGATCCAGATGTTTTTCTCTTGTACTGGGTGAGACTGGGTCCTACTTTTGTGTTTTACTTACATGGAAAGCGAACTGTCCTGAGAAGTCGTACATGCCACAGGAGTGCATGAGACTCAGGGTGTTCCTCACCGCCTCCGGGCTCATGACGCGCTCACCCGTGATGGGGCAGATGCCGCCGTTGGCCAGCGTGGCCGCCATGACGCTGGCGCTTTCACAGGTCACTTCTATGGAGCACAGCTGCAGCGGACATGAAAAGGATGATTTATTTCATTTCCCCAGAACGTGCAGCACCAAATACACACACCAGATCACTGAACACGCTGCACGGGAAGAGCTCGGGGCAAAACATCAGAGTATTACCATAAAACTGGACCAAATCAGAAAAAACTCTTCAGCTTTTTAACAGCTAACAACAGATACAGTAAAAAAATGGACATGCTGACGAGACAGAAGAAGATGGCTGGAACAGGTAGAGAGAAGGTCGGTGGCATTCAGAGATACAGTGAATAAAGGAAGAAGAGCAGCAGCGCAGCAGAAACATAACACTGTCATTAATAATGCACACATATGGGAAAACATAGGAGCACTCACTTGAAAGTACAAGTCCAGGACAGATGTCATGTCTGTTCCCTCTGGGAAACACTGCAGACAAACAGGAAGCAGTTAGTTCACTGAGCTGTAGAAAACTTCATCATCATCCCGCCTCACTCAGACTGAGATCTCTTTTTATAAAGACCAGAGAAATGAACACCGTCAGCAGACACCCCCCCACACACACACAGCTGACTGAAGTCAGATACCCACAACAGGAAAAAACAGCAGATAACGGAGACATTAAGGCTTCAAAGGGCAGAAACTTGATATCGATTGATATAATCACCCCTTAAAGCCTGATCAGTCCTCATGAGGACAGAAACCAAAAGGCATGATGAGTGACTATGAAAACTAAAAACTGAGATAGACTGGGGACCTGTCCACGGCGTACACTGCCTCCCCCCTGCTGATCCCCAGGATGGGCTCCAGCCCAACACGAGCCAGAACTGGACCAAGGGGTACAGTAAATGAATGAAAACTAATAAAACTGGAAAATTGAGTCCATTTCAACCATTGCTCCATTGTCACCCTGATGTTTACAAAACAAAACTCTAGGGTACCACCATATCCACATCTGGTGATATGAAATTATCACGAAATATATTTATTGCATTATTGCGATGTGATGAAATAAAAATGCTCTGACCAGTCATTAGTTTATTGTCATACTCAAAGTTCTGACATTTTGAACAGCTTGTAAAACCTTTGCTGAAGAGCCAAATTCATGTAACAGCTTGACATATATGTATGGAGAAAAGACACAGCAGACACTACATTTAACAGATTCACCTCGCTTTGAAACAGCCTGTTTGATAACTAAAAAAAAAAACACCTTGTCATTTGGTTCAAAACAGCCCACACGCCACAAAGCTTTATGGTCTTTGTGGTTTAGTATGTTTCACACTGCTAAATCAGATTAAAACTAGCATTTTTGCTTCTAGACGCACTGCTTGATATTATGGCAAGACCACGACGATATTGTGATCTGCAGCGATATCACCAATATTGTGACACTGATACAAAACTCAAAGTGCATTTTAGTGCAAATGTTTAGAGATGCTTCAATGACATCTGCGTTAACAGGATGATTATTAGCATGTTATCTCTGTCAGATGGACGGAAAAAACGAAGATGTCACATTTCTCCTCTGTTACTGTAATTTATTCAGGGATGGTAACAGACATATTATATACACAGGGGGTATGTACTCAAAGTCTGTAGGTGTCTCAACGTATCATATTTGATTCATACAGTTTCTGAGACATTTTCCATCACTTCACGGTAAAAACAAATCTCTGCAGTATACAAAATGATACTTGTCTTCTGCCCCCTAATGGACAGCGTAAGATTACACCACAATCATGTTGGATATTAATCCGTTCTTCACATTTTGTTAAAGGGGTAAAATAAAGACTTCAGATTAATAAAATCTGACTTTTCTCCAAAGTTTTTATTGGGTTGGGCTTTACAGGGTTGATTCACAACATTTGAGGATGAGGTCACATGTCAATCACTGTTATTGTCATTAAACTAAACTGGGACACTAACAGACAAGGAAAATTTCTCACCTCATATCACATGGAAGCAGAGAAACATATCTGGTTGCAGGTTAATCCTTGTCCTCAGACACACAGATGATGCCATCAGAAGTCACTGATTTGGCCTTTAATGCGTAGACACATACTTTTGGAAACAATGACGCAGACATCCTCTTCCACTCCACTACCAGTCCTTGCCTGATTCGTCACACCGCTAACACATGTCAATCACAACTACTCTAAGTAAGCAGGCTTCGGCCTCATGCGTAGAAAAAGGTCAACGGCTCATGTGACAGAGCGGTCGTCCACCAATGCACCAACCAATCTGTTCAAAGCGTTGAGCAACACTGAGCACATATTTTCTCTGAAATGGGTCTGTGTGTTGTACAGTCATAAGGGTGTGTGGATGGAGACAGGAAGCATGCAGAGCTGAAGAGGTGCTTCATGAGATTTAACCTTTAGTGTTACAAAGAGGTTAGTAAGCAGAGAAAAAAGTGTTTTGTACACCTTTTTCCATCTGTTTTGCATTTGAGGGCAGGGAAACGGTAACAGAGACAACAGAAAGGACTAATGCAAAGTCGAACCTTCTTTTCTTTCAGGTAGTAGCCGATGGCAAAGTTCCTGTCTCCTGACTCACGCTCCGACTGGAATCTGTCACACAAAGAGCACAGCACTCCCATTACACAGAGCAGAGACACGTTTACATAGGGTGTATGACTGTGTGCTGGAATTCCATGTGTTAAGTACAACCAGGGAAATTTGAGCCCCCCTGGCATTTGATCTTCAATTCTGGGCCTTTTCCAGGAAATAACTGTTTGCATCGACGCTGCCATAAATCAAGAGGCCTTTACGATACAAACGTCAGAGCCACGGCAGGTTAAAAATTTGCTAGCGACCTATTTGCAGACTCGCTTATCTGACAGTTTGCTAACAACATTCTCTCTTCATTTTAACACATCAGTGACCTTATAGAAAAAAAACACCTACATTACCTACATATATATATGTATATGTATGCTGTGAGTTGTGACTAGTGTACCAACATGTACATGTTCTATCCAGAAAAAGAAAACAGTGTGAATTTTTATTCAGTGAAAGTGATTTATTGAGACTTACGTGGCATTACTGAAACCCACATATTCGTTTCCTGCCATCTTTTTCAGAAAATTCATAACCTGGAAAGAAAGTGAAGAAAAGCCGATATGAGGTTAGACTTTCACTACATCGTATAATTTCTGGTAAAAATCTCTTACAGTAAGCAGAAGTTAGCCGCTATACAAAATGTAAATAAAAATGTAAAACCTTTTTCCTTAAAATGGCATGTAATCATCTTTAAATCTCATAACAGTAAAAACAAAAGTCTGTCAATTTTAAAGAACTGGAGAAACATTTGACATCTATTTAAGTTAATTAATGCTTCACAAATCTCGCCCCCGAACGCTCATTGTCCAATAACACGCTTAGCATGTGTAAAGAAGGACCGACATTCCACGCGAGGGTGAAGCGATGAGCCTATGCTTTATATAAATCACAGTTGTAGCGGCGCCTACAATGGACAAAATCTGGACGATATTGTGCTGGTGTTGCTCCAAAACGAGCCACTAACGTGTCAGGACGCCCACTAACTCTCCATTGGCGACAGAAAGCTTGACGGGCTTAGCAACAGTAACTAATGTGGCAAATAGTGAAGTGGGAGCAAGACAGTAACATGACTGAGTATAAAATAAGAATTTCAGAGAAACGGAGTCTCTCAGATTTAGAAATAGGCAGAAGTTTACCAGTCTGAGAAAAACTAGGCCTAAAAGTTGTGGAACAATTATTGAAAAACTGTGACTCAACGTGAAAATTTTGTGGACTTGGAAGATCCCACTATATACAATATTTAATTTCAGCAAAAGATGCAGAGAATCAGAAGGAATCTCTGTGTTCTGGGGACACGGCTGAAGGTCAAACTTGATGCTTGATATTTTAAGTTTATCAGACGTTATGCTACACAACGGTAAACACATGTTGCTGCCAACAAATTGTAAATTATTTAATATTTTTCATTAAATGGAAAAAATGTCTCATGTGCTTATTTTCTAAAAGCAAAAAAATTACATTTTACACAGTGCTACTGCTCACAGTGTGGGCTGTAATACTCACATAATCAAATTTTTCAGCATTGCTTGCAGTTTGCTGTGGAGAGAACAAAGCAAGAGTCAGTCAGTGGCAGTCCTTCACTAGAAAACATCTCTGAGGACAAGCACAGCATCATAGAAGTTAACCCTACATGGCACGACTAACTGCTGACGAATTACAGCTACAGAATTAGAGGATGCAAATAGATTTCATTACAAAATAAAATGCAAATATCATATGACCATTGCCAAGAGAAAGACAAGTGGATGTAATCTATTGATACGATTGGATTGTGAATAGGTTATACAGATAAGTTTCCTGAAGGGAGATTTAGTAGATATGTGCACAACATAAAAACATGTCACTATGGTTTCAGGTTTTAGAGCCGAGTATGAATCATAAACTTAGCACATAACTGAGAAAATGTGTATGTTACTGATTATTTCTTCCCTCCAGTAATACCAGCTGGAGTTGTCTTCTTCAGGGTTGGAAAGCCTGATTAGTCACCTTTACAATAAAGCATTGTAAAAATGGTGTTTGTGTTGAATTATTTATATTAATAATTAATATTTTTAGTATCTAGGGACAACTACAGACTTTGAAGACATAATGTACCCTTAGTGGGTAGCGCCACCAAAAATGTGCCAAAATGTCCTGCTGCTGGTATTCGCTCTACTTTGGGCCTCAACCCGCATGTTAGCCGTGTTCCTCATTCCACAATCCTTACAAGTTATACCTTGTTTCAAAGATGACTTATCAGGCTTTCCAACTATGTACAAGGCAAAACTAGTTGGTACTATTACAGAAGATAAATAACTAACCAAATGTACATTTTATTATAAACTAATGTGCGTCTGAGGCCTGACTGTATGTCGGGTGTAGTAATGTTGGTGTAGTTTGCATTATGAGTAACATTAATGCAAACGTTTATGTGTTTGAAGATGTATACCTACATAGATAAACAGGTGTAAAGTGATAAAAACAGAGGGAAAAGAGGATGGGGAAGAAGTTTGTGGCTGGTGGATATTTATTAGATCACAAGCTGACTGATGCCGCCTAGTTCCACAAAGAAAAACACAGCAAAAGTAAATAAAAGATGCACACATGCACATTTAAAATCTGTAAAATCTTCTGGTTTTGTTACACATTCAAAGTAACTCAACTATTTAAGTCTTGAATGGAGATTTAATGAAACATGTCTTGACTCATTATAGTCCATGAAAAGCTGTTTACTAAACTGTACAGAAAAAAACAAGAAGTTGCACTGATGGAGGTGTTAAAGAGTCACTAAATGGTATTTTTTCTACAGAACTGATTGGAGAAAAAAGACAGAGAGAAGGGAGGGGGGATCAGGGGACTGGGAGAGAGTGAGGAGAATAGATATGGAAAAGGAAGAAAAAAATTACCAACGTCATTTGACCTGCAGCAGCAGTCATTATTTCCCACAGTTCCTAAGTCTGGAAAATATGCAACATACAAAAACAACATGTAGCCTTCAAGCACCATGTCACAACAGTTTGGGGCATCCTGCCACCCCACCGAGGTTAAAAAGTCCAACTGAGCAGGCTGACTAACGGCTTCATATAAATAACAATTTAAAAAGATTTCCTTAAAAAAAAAAAACACATTAAAAACTGATGATAATGGTGAGCAGCTGCAGACAAAAACACTGAGTTCAGCTTGTGACAGATCTATCTCATGACTGCGCCATTTAATCAGTTTAATCAAGCACAACCTGTCCGACTCAATTCTGCAGACCTGCTGCAAGGCTCCGCAGGATTTAAAGGAGATCTCTCCACCTGAGGACAGAATTTAAAAAGGATTTTGTTCACTTTTTCGTTCATCTGTTAAACCCTGAGGAATCTGTCCGGCTCTTTGGCAGCTTAACACTCCACTGGGTCGACTCAGTGAGTCGGATGTTGTCATGAGCGAACGGCATGCAGTGGTTTTATCGGAGGGTTTTCACTCTTCCTGTTGCAGCAAAAATCACTGCTGATAAGAGCTGAGAGTGAACCACAACATTCCCAGTGGGGGCTGTAAAACCAAAACAATGAGCCAAAACATGCTCAAACACTGCGATGGGTGAGGGAAGCTGCAGAGTTGGTCCGTCACTATGATGCTGCCTTTAAAATGACATGTAAGGATTCATCCATTTTTGCTTCAGAGTAACGGCAAAAAACTGGTGTTAACTTGTTTTACCTTCAGAGAAGCAAACTTGCCTTCCAAAAATTCAAAATGAATCCTTTAAAATGAAGCCAATCTTGTTACAGATGAGTGTGTTATTTTCCTACTCCTAGCTTAGAGGTAATAAAAATAAAAGTCAGATTGAGAAAGTGCTGTTATGTACACAGATCACGATTAAAATGATTTGAGTAACACAGTTTGTAGCCCTTACTGCCTGATAAATATTTATAGCTTACTCTTTTTCTGTAGTTTTCACTCAGCCAGACTCAAACATGTATTTTCTGACAAGAAATACAAGATTAACCCTTTTGCAGCCTGATCTACCGCTTGTCTCAGGACTAATAAGTCCTTGGTAAAATTCTGACCGATTGTCCAGGTATACACGTTAGTTTACGTTCAGTAAATTTACTTAATAATGTTCCAGTTTCTGAGCCCTTACCTGCTCAGTTTTACTTCTCATAAATCCAAACTCACCCTCTCTACTTGACTGGGCAGCACTCTGAGTTTTCATGTGAATAAAGCAGCTGAAATATAAATATAATGAACGATGATATGATCTGTTCATCATTATTTATTCACATGCAATAATGATAATGAGCTTTAATATCAAAAACTTCAAATAGTAAAAAGTGAAAACACAATTCTTGCATTAAGATATGACAGTAAAGAATCTCATAGGGAGACTTGGTGATTATCAGTCTTATCCTACGTCAGATGCATCATCTCTGTTGTGTGACTGGATGATCTGAACACAGATTGACATGGATGCAAGTTGGCTTCCTTTAAGTCTGTTTCAGAGAAATGTTGATGAGTCAAAATGGTAATGTTTGCAAGCTGAGCCCATCTACACATGAGCATACGTGGTGTTATATGCACAGGGTGACAATAACGTAGAGCCGAAGGTGGAGAAACATTTAAAAAGAAGCAAATGGGATCTCAATGCTCACACTGAATGTAAGCTGCTCTATTAATGGATTAACTGGAATTAAACAAGCCGCTGCCTCCTGCGCTTTATATGTGGAGGATAGATCCAGTTATAACATAAAGGGTAAAACACTTCTTATGTCTTTTAGATCATTTATGTGACTAATTTGTTGGAAAAAGATTTCAATGAAACAAAGGTCTTTTCCACAGAAAGCTAATCACAATGATACAGTTCAATCAAGCAAAAAGTTAATTTAGCAAATAAAAAGCTACATAAAAACAAAGCCAGCTCTCTTTCTCACACACATCCATGCACTCAGCTGAGCTGTCTGATGAGTTACTGAGTGACAGAATCTAAAATTTAACTTCAAGCCTTATAAACATGTGGTAAGTGTCTGAAACAAAGCTGGTGCAGAAGCCAGGTTCGATCTCATCTTTATGGGTGAAAATCATGAGCTGCAGCTGCTTTGATTTGTTGATAGCAGGTGATTCTTGTCAGTCCGAATAAATCCAATAAGGCCACATCGTACTCTGCCTGCAGCTGGATGGGGCACATTAGCTTTATGTTTGGGTTATTTTCAGCCGGTGCTGTAGCGGAGCTAAGTGGCCTTCAGAGGGGATAAGCTTAGTTAGTCTTAATCACAACACCACACACAGTGGAGGACTCTATAAATACTTCAAGCTTAGTAAAGAGTCATAATAATCTGCATTCAGAGAAAATTTTATCCATTTTAATGTTCTATAATGGGCTGTGTTGAGTTAAAACTACTCCGTAAACACAGAAAAGTTTAACTTGCTACAAATATTTGTTAACCAACATTTTATCTAAATGAGCTTTTATCTAAATCAGCTCAGTGAAACCCACCATAAAAGATATTTGCCAGCTAATGTTTCAGAGGAAGTGACACACAGTGGACACAAAAAAGGAGAAAAAAAGGGATTTCTGATCTTACCTTTATAAGTGAAGTACAAACAATAGCTCCAGCATTCACCATGGGGTTGTGGGGTTTATCTGCCAAACAAGAGTCCAGTTGGCATGTTGCAGAGAATCACAGTGCAAATTTTTATGAGTGTTTTTATATAGACGGATTAAACACTGAGAGCTAAATACACAGAGGTCATGTTGACTCAAGATATTCCAGATTAAAGTGCAGTAATGTGCTAGCTTTAACTGTCAATAAAACACTATCAATCATGGATTCAGTAAAGAGAAGTTAAATGTTTGAGTGGCTGCAAATTCAGATCGCAATCGGCTTCGCTAAGATTTGAATCAAAAAGTCTGACATGAAAGCACGATTGAATTTGTCACTGATAGTAAGTTATTTTAAACATCAAACCGGGTAAAAGGATATATTTCTAACATGTTAAATGCTATATATATACATGTATATATATATAATATATACCATTACATATATATTCATTACATCACAGCTCAGTCAGTTTTTATGGGAAATTATTCTCTGCTGTTGCTTTTCCCAGACGGAAACACATATATTCACCCAATGAGACAGCAGTCATATGAACCACATTCACACTGATGATATTTGACTCGACATATGGTTTCAGCAGCATCGCTGCTACATCGTTTAGTGTTGCAGTGGTGATTGACAGGACTTTTGGCATGTGCAAGAAAGTGTCAGAAACATTGGTACTGTATGTAGGTGACCAATAGGTTTGTTACATGAATTTTAACAATACATTTTAGTTTATAAATTTGCATATATATTCTATAGATTTCATAGGATAACTGAACTTTACATTGACACTACTTTAGTTTTTTAATCTTCTGTAGTGCTCCTTGGAGTGTCGACGCATTCCTCTAAACATAACCCCATAAGAGACGCTCCAGGGTGTATTTAAGAAATTATGAAATATAAAAATAATAATCATAATGGTAAATGGTAAATGGACTGTACTTGTAGAGCGCTTTTCTAGTCTAGGCGAACACTCAAAGCGCTTTACATGACAAATCTCATTCACCCATTCATACCCATTCACACAGCATGTATCACCTATATTGATACGTGCTTTGGAGCTAACATTCACACACATTCATACAGGCACATCGGGATGCAAGGTAGGGTTCAGTGTCTTGCCCAAGGACACTTCCACATGTGCCGGAGTGGAATTGAACCGCCGTCCTCCTGTGTTGGTAGGCGACGGCTCTATCCACTGAGCCACAGCCGCCCTCCAAAGTCAGTCTGAAAGTAATCTGATTTTGTCCATAACTTCTAGATGCCGAGACAAAAGTGAAGCTCTTGTTTTTTGATCACCAGCTGTGGCTAGAGAGCCAAAGAACCGGACTGTCGGGTGTCTGGGGCTCAGTCATAAGGGAGGAGATGAGGGTAGACCTGGTCCTCCACATGAGGTGGACATGGTTAGGATGGTGACGTCCCACACAGGAGGAACCGCAGATAGACCTCATGTGAAACACGTGTGATTCTTCTGTCAGTAACATTTCTAGAACATGGTTCACGTTCACATGAAAATGTTCCAGAACTTCAGGTTTTACATGTTTCCACCTTCAAGCAGCTTCTTTTTTTGTGACGCACTGGTGCAGGATCACCAGCTGCTTTAATTCACCTGAGTCAGGTTTTATTTGGCTTGTTGTGCAGAACTTGACAAGCTTTTTGTGGATCAGGTGTGTTGCAGCAGGAAACGTCTAAAAGCTGCAGGACGGTGATGATCCTGCACTAAGATGCAGCATACTGTCTCCTCTCCACATGCAGGGGAAAAACACTATGAACTGCAGTGTGACTATTTCAGATGTGGGTTCAGATGGAGTTTTGTACACATGGAAAACTCTAAGTTTCCATGTTTATCTGCAGGTTTTCCACATGAAAACTTGTCCATAGGAGCAGGACAGAGCATGAGTCAGTTAGAGCTGCAGATCAGAGATTTTACTAAAGGCTGGCAGATAAAGGGTCAGTACGCATTTTATATTCCTTTATGATGGAGTCCTGTAAGCAGAGCAGACGGGAGGTGTTGAACGGAAATGACTCCTTATAACTAAAATGGACCTGCAGGTTGTACTTGTGAACATGTCTGATACTTATAGGAGAATGAGTTTGTTTCATCACACAGCGTGTGTTCTGTGTTTGGACATCAGGGAAGCATCCCACGCTGTCTTTCCCCTGCTTCTCCCTGCTCTACCTCTGACAATCTGATGAGTGGTTCTATGTCCGCAGTCCACATTGTCCCGCCATGCCGCGGGACCTGCATGCAGAAACCGGCCCATGACGTCTAACAGTTACCGTGGAAGTGTGATGAGACTTGATGAAGCTGAGTTTTCTCTGATGTGAGCAGGAAATGTCAGGATTCCAGGCTGCGTCACGATTACTGTTCCTAGTTGTTCCAACTCTGCTGGCTTGACGGGTGAAATGTTCTTCACTGGAAACCGGCTGGGTTCCTGCACGTAAAACTGGGTGAAGCGAGGCCCATCAGGGAGCGTCTCCTTTAAATCTCATGCAGAACTTCAGAAACAGCTGCTACACACAGATGTGACAAGAATGGGATTAAGTTGGACTTTCACACATCTCCTTTGTGGTCTCTGAGAGAACAGGATCCTGTTGGACATTATTGGAATTAGATTTCTAAAAGTAACTTAACTTTCCTTTTCCTGGGAGATTAATGTCCAACACATCGCCTTAAGTAAGATGACAAAGTGGACCCGGGGGATTTTCTTCTCTGAGGATAATAAGACAGAATAAAACGGTTATCATTAACGTCATGTTTTCTCATCTGACATCACAGGGCTGTGAACGCTCAGATGCAGCCGGATGCTGAGAGGACGCAGCTTCTGAAGGAGCCTGGCAAAAAAATAGGAAAAAGGAAAAGTTAATCTCATCTGACTGCTTTGCTCTGCTGGAAAACAACCATGTTCTTTATAAACGCCTTCATCTGAAGCTCCGTCTCATCTGGGCTGAATTTGTCTCAGTTTCAGGTTTTGGTAAAAGAAGAAGAGGCTCTAAGCAGCTAACAGAGAAAAAGGCTGAGTTAGACACTTTGGTTTTATTTAACAGCTTTTCTTTGAAAGAAGTGAAATTTAACATTTGTACTTCTGATGAGTTTCAACCTGCTGAATGTGGTCAAAAGTCAAGTTTGGTAGATAATCAAGCAGCCAATAGGGGCAGCGGTTCACCCCTGCAAAAACCATTTTAAGCTCAGGTTTACCTTCATGACACCTCTGTGTGAGTGTGTGTGTGTGTGTGAGTGTGTGTGTGTGTGTGTGTGTGTGTGTGTGTGTGTGTGTG
>JAVQJG010052164.1:0-17500 GCA_036024015.1 Craterocephalus amniculus | reverse complement strand
TCCAGAAAACCCTCGACATTGTCTCATAATATTCACAAATGTTTTACCATCCGTGCGTCGGTGCATCCTTTTTACGAGAAGCACCCTGATATAGACAGAAGTCCTCATTTATAGTAATAACCATATTAATAAGATATAAAAATTAAATAGAACACTGAACTGTAAATGCGTTGCAGTATCTCTGTTCAGAATGTGATGTGATAGTTCTGAATAAATCCTCTTACTTTCTGCACTGAAGCGAGTGCATGCAGCAAACTGCAGTTCATTTTTAACATGAGTATTTTTTCCCCTCTTTTGATCATTTCCTACAACTTCATGTGCACACCCTCCACATGTTTGTACATCCTAGTAGCAGGAAAAGAGACGGAAAGAAAAACCCAAGTCAGGGAGACGTCCAGCTCCCGTTTGTCTTCTTGGTAACTGGTAGCACATCATGATAACTCCATAAAAATGGATTTTAACAACAGATGTAAGATGTTTGTATGTTTATTCCCCAATGCCCTTCTTGTTCCTCTTTTGCTCTCAAATGGGCATGTAAAGATATTTATATATTATAAAAATAACGGTTGTTGACATTGCTGGCTACTCTGAAAAAAGGCACTTAATAGAAACATCTGAGAATGACCTCTCCTCCAAAGTGATTTGGGGGAACATTGTGACTGTAATATAATATTAAATTTTTTATCATGCTGTTTTTTTCAAGTTTAGTTTTTAGTACTGGTTTTGGGTGAATTTGATTTGAAGGTGACAAAGTGAATATGTTGACTTTGTGAGTTTTTTTGTTTGTTTATTCATTTTTTCCCCCACAATACGCTGGAGATGTTAAAATCGGTAAGATTTTTCCAAGACTTCGAGGTAATCCGGCTTGGTTTGAAGTTTGGCCCTTAACTCGAGGTAATCACTTTGGGACGGGTCAGGGTAGCAGCCTTTCCCCGCCGTGAAAAGCAATGACTCCTTCAGACGCGCATCCTGCTGCAAATCCGGGTACTGCATGCCTGGTGGGTGTGCATGTGCAACGTGCATGTCCTTTAGTTTGGGCACAGTCCCATATAAACAGTCTACAAAGCCCACAGTCGGTGTAGGCCTCTGACTGTCAATCACTGTAGGGCAAAGCCCTCCATTCTCATGAAATCCTGCCATGTCAGCTGTGGTGTGGTTGACTGTTACAATGGTGTTGAGCTGAGAGTTGGAAACCGCCATGGTCCACTCTCTTTCTTTCTCTAATAAGGTTCTGTAGTTACTGTTGCTACTGCTGCCATTGTCTTTCTTTTCTGAAAGCTGTGCATTCTCTTGATCTGCTATCTCCCCCTCTCTGGGCTTATAGATAGGGTTGTTACACATCTGAGTTACGGGATGAGGGATGTAATCATAAACGTGTCCATGAGCATGTGTGTGACTAGTGTGACTGTGTGTGTGCATACTGGGCATTGGTTTCTCTGGAGTGCCTGTGGTCCCAGCACTGCTTTGCCTTGGGGGATCCTCAAAAATCCTGCATTGCATTTGGATCCCTGTCAGATCTACCTCAGAACGTTTCCGAAAAGGCAGCTTCTTCCTGCGTCGAAGAACAAAGGCAAAAAGCCCAGCAGCCACAAACACAGCCGAGATGAAGAGGATGAGCAGGCTGAGGATGAGGACCGACAGTGGGACAGCCCCTCTCCCACCTGCCTCCCCCAGGTCAGAGCTCCCTGTGGTCAAGTCATCCCCGCCAGGCAGAGCTGGGGAGGGGCCTGAGTAATATTTGAGCTTGGGACACAGGACCTCAACTTCAAGTGAGCGCAGGTCCTTTCCAAAAGCAAATTCTGGGGTCTTGCAGATGACATCACCAACCACAATGACAGAAGAGAGTTTTTCCAGCCACTGCTTGAGGGGAATGATATCACAGGAGCAGTCCCAGGGGTTCTGATGGAGATCAATCTGGACAATGGAGGTCAGATGCTCGAGGACACCATGCACAGGCAAGGAAAGGAAGTAATTGTTACGAAGGTTAAGACGGGCAAGGTTGGTGCCAGCAAAAGCATCAGTGGGAAGGGAGCGTAGCAGGTTGTCATTCAGGAAAACCAACTGGAGATTTGGCATGAGGGAGAACGAATGAGGCTGGATTTCACGTATGACATTATATTCAAAGTAAAGATAACTCAACATCTGAAGCCCCCGGAACATCCCAGGGGTGAGTCGCTCAATGTCATTCCCATTCAGATATAAACTCTTCAAGTTTGGTAGGCTGATAAAGGCGCCCTCCTGGACATAGGATATCCGATTGTTTCCTAAATGCAGTAAATCCAGACTTGAGAAGTTCCAGAAATCTGAACGGTAGATTTTCTGTATTAGGTTCCCACTGAGATATAATTTCTTGGCATTAAGGGGCCGTGGCAGGAGCTCTGAGATATTGTGAAAGCCTTTCTCTTTACAGTTCACCGTTAGGCCCAGATCATTGATGTGAAGGTTGCAAATACATCCAGCTGGACAAATGATTGGGATAGGAGGTCTTGTTTGGTAACCAGCAATGGGGGGCTGGTTGATGCCTGGATAGATGCTACGTGGGGTTGGGGGATTCTTCGTTGGCCGGGGTCTTTTTGTAGGCTTCACAGGTCTGGTCTCCACAGAAGACGCTGTGTTGTGAAAGGAAGAGAGCATGGAGGAAGGTTTAGTGGGCCAAGTGTTCTCATTGCTGAAAGGAACCCTGGGAATTCCCAGCTTGGCCTCAATCTGCGCATCGGAGAGCAGAGGACAGAGCTCACTGCGCTTGATTTCCCGTAAGTCTTTGCCATGTAAGTGGAATGGGTACTCACATGTAATCTCACCCACCAAAGCAGTGTAAGGGATTCTCTCCAGCCATGTTTTTAACTGGACAATCTCACACACACAGTTCCAAGGATTCTCTTCCAGCTGGATTTCCATCAAGCTTCTCCCAATATACTCCAGTGTGCCCTTATATGGTAAAGTCTTAAGTCTGTTTCCTCTCAAGTCCAGATGTGTGAGGGACACAGATCGGAAAAGATAGTTTGGGAGTACAGGGATCAGATTGTCATTTAGTATAAGCACTCTCAATTTGTGAAGGTGTCTGAATGTCCCACTTTCAATCCTTTTGATAACGTTATAGTCTGCCTGGAGATACTCTAAACTCTCCAGCCCTAGAAACGTGTCGTTCCGGAAAACTTCAAGTTTGTTTTCGTGGAGAAACAGCCGTTTGAGTAGTCCTAAGCCATTGAATGCCCCAGCATGGATATCTTGCAAGGCGTTATTACCAAGATTAATGGATATGGCATTGTTTAGGTGGAGGAAGCTATTGAAGTAAAGTTTCCTCATAGAGTTTCTCTGCAGATTCAGCTTGAAGGGTCTGCTCCATATCTGGGAAATCTGGCTGACATTTGTAAATCCTTTACTGTCACAGTGGACGTGGAAGATGCCCTCTTTGACCTCGCAGTAACAGGGCTCGAAGCAGGGCTCGTCGATCTCCTCGGAGTCCTCTAGTAGTGGGATTGGTGTGGTCCATCCTAAGGCTATGGTGCTCAGCAAGGTAACCCACAGCATCCTCGCTGACACCAAGGAGATGAAGTGTTGGCTCCAGGGACAGAGCCACTTCACAGCACTGCAATGGAGAACAGAGAAAGACAATGCAAGGGTGGGTGGGAAAGGAGGAGGGAAGGTGTTGAGGTTGGGATTACACACACAGGTACACACACACACACCCTCACAGAGTAAGGTTTAAGGTGACATGCAGAGAGAGAGGAGAGAGGAATGAGGAAGAGAGCATTAGTTTCAGTAGACTGGAAGGCAAGCTTTGAAATGAATACCAATGAATAATAGAATGCCATTGGAGACCACTTCAGATTCTGCAATATTGCTGGGTATTTCAAACAAAATATAGGAGTACGGGCTCTTGAATGAATAATATGATACCCAGCAACACAAACAAATCTCTACAAACAGTCAGTTAACTTCACAATGTAGACAGGAACACCATCTATTATACAGCAGATGTGCTGCTAAGGTCGCAATAAATCACAGCAAAGATGCTTATCGTCATGAATAAACGAAGGCAACAGTAGGTGAGTGAGGGTGGTGGTGAGGAGACACTGGCCCTTTGCCTCATTTATTACATAACAGGGACTTCAACCCCTCTTTCAAGATATGTATATGAGGGTCCAAAACACTATGTAGAATTTAGAGTTGGTGCACTGAGTCATTAACACAGGAATCTGCAGACTGTCAGCTCTGTGATACATAGAGGGAATAAAAAAGGATATCACTGAGATTTTTACTTCATACACACATATTTGTTTATCTTTTTATATTACCCATTTGACCAAAGGTAAGGGATGACCTCATTTTTCTAAATGTCAATGAAAAACAATAAATTAGTTTGTAAAAAGAAAAAAATAGTCCAATAGGTCCAACGATCCCACTGTACAGAAAATACAGAGCTGAGAAAAAAAAAAAAAAGAAAATCACTCTGCCTTTTTTTTTCTTTGGGTCAAATATTCGATAAGACAGGAGAATGTCGGCCTTTTAAGTGCACACCGAGATTTAATTTGTCCAAAGTACATTGAACTCAACTTCTGATGGTTTTCTCTGTCGGTATTACTCTTGTAGGATTTGAGGAACTACAGCAGAAGTGAAAAGCGCAAAGGGTGAAGCTGCCGCTTCCAGAGGCGCAGTTATGAGGCAGTGTTTTAGTAGATTCCAGTAGTCTTAGACTGAAAAGTACTAATATTGATGATAAAGAGCTCATTAAAAATGTTCCAGGCCCCTATACTTTCATTTAAAGTATTGATAGAATTCTTTTCTCAGTAGGCTGTATCCGTTGTTAGCCTATCTGTAAAAAAATCTCTCCCCACGTCCTTCTATCTCTCTCTCTCTCTCTCTCTCTGTCCCTCTCCCTCTCTCTCTCTCTGTTTCTCTGTGTGTCTCTCTATGACACACACAACCCAACACACATCCTTAGATATATTTCTCTTCCATCTGACATGATACAAGCACGCTCATGTGTTCACAATTCTGCCTGCTCAAATGCTGAAAATCCAAACACGCGTGGGACCATGTGCCGAACAGAGTCGCTCTCCGTGGTGCTGAAAAACAAAAAAGCCCATCGACAGGGGCGAGGAGAAGGGAAGGAAAAGGTAATCCAATGGGAAAAAAAGATGCAACTGTTAAAACCAGAATGTGTTGGGGGAAAAAATAGTTCCGTACGCATCATCTCTTCGCTGCAAATTCTCCAAGTATAATCCTCCAAAATTTATTGATTCCGCCTCCATGCTAGACATCAAAACGCCGGATGCAATGTTTAAAAAAAGTGTTAATAACATTGATGACACGCGATTACTTGGCATATTAATCCCTTGAGATATTTCTAATGGATTGTTATACATACTTAGTTTAGTGGGATTCCAACTTCACATATCCTCCTGCGGCGTATGCTGTTGTTGCCCGGTGCGTCCCGCTCACCGTCCGATGCCGGGCTGCTGGGGAGAGAACGACAAACGAGGGTGACTAAGCTGTGAGAGAGGAACAGGGGAAACATAGAAGGGGATATAAGCAGAGAGAGAGAGAGAGAGAGAGAGAGAGAGAGAGAGGGCACTGAGAAAGGAAAGGGGAAGAGATCCACATAATAATGAGGCACGGATGAGTTAGAAGTGTTGCTTGTCACGAGTGAAAATCTAAATGCATCCTCATAAAAATAACTGAACCGCCTGTAGACAACAGACCAAGTTAGTGTGGGATGATTATATGTATGATAAATGTTGGTGTGAAAGAGCCCCTCCGGCTAAAAAAAGGAAAAGAAAAGAAAATAGAAGAGCGCCTGATAAAATACATGCCAAGCATAATGCAGCAACCTTTCGTCGTGACATTGGAGGAAAACTGTGCCTAAAGAAAAAACTGGCTATTGATCAGGCGAACGGATCATTATCTCCGTTGTATAAGGAGCGCTTGTTCTTTCCTTTTGAAGTCTATGGAAATGCAGACACCAACAAGCACAGAAACATGCACACGCACACAAATCAACGCATTAATTAAATGTTCCATACTGACATACTGGGAAACACCCTGTGGCCGCTCACCTTAGTTTCGTAGTGCATTTGGAAAGCATCGGGGAAAAGACCAATAGTTTGAGTCTCGTTAGATCTCTTTCTTGTTCGCTCTCTCTTTCTCCCCCCTCTCCCTCTTTCCTCACCCTCTTTCAGTAGCTGAGGCAAAAGAGAGGAGAGAGGAGAAATGAAGACGTGATAAGAATGCTTTCTCTCCCACTCTCACTCTCCGGTGATTCTGACTCTACCCTCTTCTTTCTCGTCTCCTTCTTTTTTTCTGAGCACTTTGCTTAAAATGCAAGTCTTCGAATTCTGCCCGTCCGCTTCCTCTTCCACCCCTTCCCCCCTCCTCCTCCTACTTCACTTCGCCGCCTCTCGGGCGAGCGCTCAACAGCAGTGAAGCAGGGTGCGAGTGTTTTCCGCTCGGCTTCAGGACCTTGACTCTGTCCAGCGCAGCATCAGTGAGAGTATATGGATTATATCAGCGTTTGCTCGGCCATCAGCTGCTTTTTTTCCTCCTTTGTTTCCCTGGGTTCCTCTCCGCGTCGTGCGTCAGAGAAGTGAGGGACCGAGATGGGGAGGTGGAGGTGGGATTGAAGGGGCGAGAGACGCAGAGGAGAGAGATGTGGCGGTGAGAGAAAGAGGAGGAGGGGAGCCAAACGTGCGACGGGGATGGCTGCGCTATAGTTGTGGATGCTGCCGAGAGGTGGAAAGGAGGAGAAGTGAAGAGAGGAGAGAGTGAGGAGCGCACTGCCTTTCGTGGCAGGGGCGCGCAAGAGGGAGAAATAAATAAATAAGTCAGCTTGCGCGCCGTGCGGGGCGGATAAGAGTACTAGACCTGTGGATGACAGCCAGGACAAAAAATTGCCTGTCTGTTTTTTTCTCTTAATCTCCACCTTGATCATAAATTTAAATAAATTTTTCTTGATCATTACTGAAATGTATCCAATAATGATCCCAATGATCGGCATTTCTTTCACTAAGCCACACAGTCATTGCTGCGGAGATGAATCGAGCAGCCCCACCACTTTGGCAACATCTTCTCCCTGCACTTTGTAAACGAAGAGGGTGGCCTCGACAATCCACAGAAAGCCAGGGAGAGACTGGGGGATACTTGTTCTGCTCAGTTCGCTTGCCATCCCCAGTCTCACCTCCAGCGGGCAACAAAAGCCCATGTTGTGAGCAGGAAGCTCAGGTTCCTCACAAGTTGTGACAAGATTCATAGTTATTGCAGTTCTGTACAGAAGGATTTATTGCAGGGAGAGTTGTAATCTCCTCACACTATCTCTGGCTATTGCGTAACTCCTGTTTGCCTCTATATGACATATAAGCTCAGGTATATTTAAACTTATGGCAACTTCACAAGGCTTATAGTAAGGATTTATCCCATTCACATTCCTTGCAGGAGGCGACTAAAGCTGATGACAGTTAACTCAGCAGTTTTGTATGTCTGATTTTCTAAAGCTTTAACTGCTATTTACATCTTTATATTTTCCTAAGTAATGCTTTTGCTAAGGATTATATTCCCGTTGAGATTTATCACTTTGTATGCCATGGTGGATTAAACATTTGAGCTTTCAGGACATTCCCCATAGGGAAAAAAACAACACATTTGTTCATAATGAAATTTAATTAATGTTTTTTAACAATTCTCGCAGCTGTTACATATCATTGATGAATCCATGACAATGCATGAACCAAAATAACTCACTGGTTAAAAAAGCCCCAAATTAAAATGAATGAATCCAAATCTGCTCAACCAAATTATGTTGAGTCACAAAATTACAAATAGTGATATAATACAAATGATTTGCTTTGTTCGCATGAAGCTGTTCCTATAAAGCAAATACACATAAACCTTAGTCAGAAAAGTCACACCCACACACAGACACACTGCACGTTTTTTTACTTGTGCAGGCTACACACTGCAGATAGGAGGTTAGAAAGGAGTGTTTGGGAGCAGCTGGTGGTCTGCAAATCTGTCATTCTTCCACATGAAAAGCCTTCATTCACCCCTTTAGCTTGTCAGCTACTGTCACAGGCGGACATGAGGCCAGTACAAACCCTTCATTCAGCTCACAGTACATGGACTGCATCAAGTCTGTCACACTAAAGCAGGGCTAAAGTACAAAGTACAGATTGAGGCTAATGAGATCAACAGTTGAAATTTATACTTTGAGTGATGCAAAAAGAAATGGACACTGATTTGCTTTGGGTTTGACAAGTGTCAGGCCAAATGCAAATGCTCCTAAGAAGACTGAATGTAGGGAACATAACATGATGAAAGTTCACTCAACTGGCTCTACAACTTGGCCCAGTTTCTCCATTTTGCACTCTTGCAGGTATGCAAAATGCCCCATTTTAATTTGGGATCAGTGGCCTCAGTCAGGACATTTTGCAGGACCTTTGGCACTAGTGGTATAGAGAAATTACTATAGCAAAATAACCTTCGTTAGCAAGACAAGTATTTTTTCACATTTTAAAGCTTATATATTTGTATTTAAAAAGGGGCAATAAGTGTTTAAAATGATTGAATTCTCTCTATTCTGTCCATCTAACTAAAACATAAAAATGTTTTTGCTCAAGTTAGAAGTAATATTTTTCAAAGATATTAGTAAAGCTATAAACACTGTCAAGAGTTTGATGAAAATTAAATTAAGAACAATATAGGATTTTCAAATGGACTACTGTAATGTTAAAGTCGAAGTCCAAATGAGTGACTAAGCTGTCTGGACATGAAAAGAGACATTAAAGTCAACTCAGTCATCACTGGCATTTTAAGGTCATCACTACAGGATAAAGACACATCAGTCACAACTCTGTCATCACAGATAGCAAATAAAAGTGGAACGATAAAGGAATACGAAGACTGACAATGCTGCCATGCTACAGCTTCAAGAATTCATTTCAAATATTCATCAGAAAAAAATTGGAACATGGCATACTTTCACTTATACAGTAAGTTAATGAAGAACACAAAGGGTCAAATGGTAGTTTTTTTTAAAAACTTTTTTAACATTTTGGATAACGAAGTAAGCTTGTGGATTTATTAATCCTGAATACAACTTTTTTTCTTTTTTTTACAGATTTGTGATTATGTATGGCAGTTTCATAAAATTCATAATGTTGGGAGAGTGCAGTTTTGCAGCCTAATAACTGGAGGAATGTTCAGATTTTTAGCATTTATTGTGACACCACTGAATTGTGCATGGTGGGTTAAGCCTTTGTGGTCCTTCTCTACTATCTGGCAGAGCAAATTCTTCAATGGTTATCATTAAGCCTGAACGTCTTTACCAATTGGCTTGGGTATGAATTACGAAAAAAAGAGTGTCTGTTGTCCCGATGCTGTTTCAAATTTGACCAATTCACTGGCTTACTTTATTAATAACTTTTATCTCAACTATTTGCTCAAAAATGAATAAATAAAAAAAATAAAATAAAATTTTTTTTTTTTTTTGTGGAATAGAAAAGAGAAAATGCAAAGACACATTTCTTTCTTTTTTATTAATATGAAAGTTAAAGGGTTAAGTGATTGTAAATTTTGGTGTTGAACTACATTGGACTGTGGCAACTACTTGGCCTTTGAAATTAACTAATTGAATTATTTAAAACTGTCATTTTATCTTTGCTTGCACTTAAAATGTATGATTTAGAAGAAAAAAAAAGTTTTGCCTCTTTCAAAAAGATTTTCCCTTTTTCAAACAGCTCCTTTTAAAGTGCACCATTAATGCTACTCTGCTTGTCATCAGGACTCTGTGACTTTCCTCTTGCCACCAGCGTAAGTCCTTTGTGGACCCCAGGGGATGGTGAAAGGCACAATCAAATAATTCCCAATCTTCTGTCTGTCTATCTTTCTGTCTCTCCTGCTGTCAGTCGGCCAGAGTGCTTGAGTCAGTGTAACCAAGTTGTCACTAACCTGCCTTCCTTGCTGTCCACTTACATCCTCACCTGGCTGCCTACCAGCCAGGCCACCTGCCTGTCTGCCAGTCTCTCTCCTGATGGCCTGACTGTTTGGCCTTCTTTCATGTCTGCCATTCTCTGCGCTGGCGCACTTGCCCATGAGCCTTTCAATGTGACATGCGACTGCCTGTCTGACAGAAATTCCATTTACTGTAGGCACCCACAGGATTAAGTCCTGATATTAATAGTCTTATATTACATAGAGCAGTAAACACTGATTAAATTTGAAAAATAAGAAAAAAAATGTAACCAAAAAGCCAGGAGTGTCCAAAGTGTGTTTATAAATGAGAATTGGTGCACCTGGGTGTGTCTGGGTGAGTGGAGGGTGTGGTGGCAAGAGCCAAATGCAATGAAAGGAGGCAGGAGCAGGCAGTCAGAAAATAATAAGCACTGCACGCTCACTGGCAGAAAAGAAGAACAAGTATCAAAAACGAGAACTTCCATGCAGCCACTAGAAATAATGATAAAGATCATATGACACAAGCAAGGATTTAGACATGTACAGAAAATAGAAAGTATATGCATACAGAGAGAACTATCTACCAGTCGAGGAACAGGTGGTGTAATTAGCCAACATTAATCAGGTTAAAAGGAAGTAAACTAACCGAACAAAGGGATAGGCTCTTCAAAATACACCAGGAAGACAAACAAGAAAATAAAACAATTACCAAAATGTGGGCACAACTTGAACTAAAGACAAAAACAATTAAAACCAAAAAAGAACCAATGCCCAAGAACATATATAGCAGTGTGACTGTTTATTTATTAGCTCATCCATGGTCTGGAGTCACACAGTGTTCTACACAATTCTGCCTTTACATGCTTACTATTAGAATGTAACAAAAAAGGCTTTAACAGCCTTGAAATAAGTAAAAGACTTAAGAAAATACTGGTGCCTGAATTGATTTTTGTATCAGTCTGTCTAACCTTAGACCTTACATTATCTGTAAAATAAATATCTAAAATAAATACTAAAATATCATTCTACATGATCATTTTCACTTCAAGAAACAGACTGAAATAGTTGTCAAAAGGGTTCATTGGAACTGAAGCCTTATGTAGAAGTTCTTCCTGACTTCTTCCAAGTCATTATGATCCACTTTCTCTTCATTGTTGGCTTTGCTGTCAATGTCGTAATTTATTTCTGTTGTTTATTCTCTTGTCTTTTTTTTTTTTTTTTAGTTTATAGGCTTCGGTCAATGATTTATAATTTTCACACATTTAAAAAAAGACCTGCCCTGTCTAAGTTTATTCTGTGAAGGGGCAATGAGTACCAGATGTGTTGTATTATTGGATTATTGGGGTGTTTGCTAAGAATTTAAGTGCATAAATATAAAATGCTTTTGCTTTCAACTGTAATAAACAGAAACCTGACAAAGAAAAATGACTAATTCATAGCACTGTAAACTGTTCTCTCTGTAAGAAAACAGTTTACACACATCTATTCTGTATATGTCAAAGAGACATCTTTAAAAAAAAAGTTATGTCCAGTGATCCTCCTATCCCGATGATTGATACAGATTCACCTTGGTGAAGTTTCTTATGTCCTCACATCCAGGATGTTTGGACCTTGCTACACTTCGCACCTTCTCTAACACTTAAAAGAGGGTTCATCTCCATGTCTCAACAAAAAAAAAAAAAAAAAAAGCAGTGTTACTTTTTGAAGTGGCAGATCATAATATTCCTGAGATGAGTACTATGTTCAAAGTTCATAAGGTAAAAAGAAGAAATATGTTAGCTCACCATCATGTCACCAGTTTTCAGTTCTCAGTTTTTAACAAACATCCTCAGGATTATGTCTACACTTTAAAACTTAAAGTTTTAACACAACACATCAAACTTGTGCATTTTACGTAAATCATAAAAATGAGCATAAATAGCATAATGTGTGACTCTAAACTACAAACTCAGAATTAAATCACATATATCAAAACCTTTTGTGAGCCAATGTCACAGAACTGCAGCTTTACATATGCAACGCACAACACATCATTCAGTGAAAATATTAAGAGGACTTTATAAAGATACTGACTGACAGCTCTGGATAAGACTACGAAGGAGACTGTATAAAAAGTAGGAATCCACAGCTGCATTAGCTTTAAAAGTTATTCTCTGAAGTTAAGGGCCTTGCCTTGTTTGAAACTGGCATTGTTTCAAGAGTCATAGTATCTTTTGGCCAAGACTTTAGGAGGCAGAGGCTGGGAAAGAAAGTATTCCAGAAACAGGTTCACTGAGAATGTCAGTTTATTCAGTTTGAACAAAGTCATTTTCATGGTCTACAGTGATTTCTAAGTAAAAATCAAGTCAAACCATGTGTATGAAGTATAATGTTTCTTTTGTGAAAAGAACTAAACTCACAGAATTAGTCATTGCAAATATATGGGGTCACAGAAAGACATAAATGTCACATTGGGGTTTGCTATGATTAATTCTTCTTAAGCTTACAAAAGTATCTGTGTGTAAGTGTGTGTGCGAGTGTGTTTGTCACTGAACAGCACTTTAATGTGGTCATGTGTGAGTGATTGGCCAGTGTGAATGAGGTTCAGGACAAAAGATCATCCAAATATAAAACACAAGGGTACCCTCTAAATCTTTTTCTCTCACACACACATCACACATACACACACTTGATGCAATATTGTCTCTCTCCATCTTTTTATGCCCTGAAATACTGTCATGGATCTTTCCCTCATCAAGCTCTGGACCAGTTTTACCACCTGAAGCTCCTGTCATTATTATAGCACATAATAAGAGGCCTGGGGAAGATTACTCACACACTGTTTGTACAATCTTTATTGTAAATACTTGCATAATGAGAAAATGAAATATAACATGAAACACTCTGCTTGCTTGTTGCTATCACCGCATTTCATCAGTCTCTGCCTTTGCATCGTCATTGTCCCTTGATACAGAGAACACAAAAGACTTTCCTTCGACATGTGCACACAGACACACGTTTACAAAAACCCATCTGGATTTGCACTGAACAATTTAATGAAGACAACTAAATGGGACAACTAATATGAAAAATTAAAAATCACATCATATGGCTCAGTTGTCCCAAATCTTGCTTGCTCCAGTACCCCCCCGCTGGGACCCTGGATTAGATCAAGCAGGTATAGAAAATGGATGAATGTAATAAGATTTTACACATTATGTTACCGTTGACATGGCAATTGTAACTGGATAGAGTGTAATTGGGTATTTTGTGAAGAGGATATGGTATGTACTATTTGTGGACAAATAATCAAATGACAGTGATTTATTTTTTTTCATTTGCAACAGCGTTGGTACAGGGGATTCATGCTAGACAGTTTATGGAAAAGTCTCATCAAAGACTTTCATTTGAAACAATGTTTGAATGAGAGAAAAACAGAATTCTCAAAAATAGTCTCAAACACGATTCTCATGCTCAGATGTCTGACACTTACCCACTACTTGCCCCACAACTTCTTTGAATATCTCATATAACAAGTCTGTGTCACTTGTTGATATATGACACTGTAACAATGTTTTCTATCACTGTTTAATATCGGTGCAGCTGGTGCATCAGTTACCATTATTACAAACTGGCTGACAATAAGAGGAGAGTATAGTGCTGGAAAGTGATGAGGAAGGATTATTATGTTCTGCTTTATTTTCGTTTCAGTAACACTAAATTTCATTCTGTGAGTTTAGTTTTAGACATTGAAATTGCTGGTAAGGCCCACTTCACGGTTCTACCCTGGTGGATTAGATACACTGTCTCATATTATTTACCCTGCACATTCAAAGCTGGCACTGAAGGATAACCTCTGTGATCATAGTGATGAAAACTAATTCAGCCCAACTTGGCTTATCCGCTAGGCAGTCGTGTGTGGTAGCTTGCATTTGATGGAAAGGAAAGCAGCGAGCAACACTGTAGAAACTGCTGTGTTTTCTTTACAACACTTGTCAGTAGCAGATGAAGCTTCTCATATCCGAACCATAAATCTCAAAATGTATCCACAACAGAGAGGAGCTAGTGGAAAACAACATACCTTACACATCAGCAGAAAAGAGAATCCGGGAAAGTTCTCTCTCACTCTGGTAAATACACGAGAAGATAAGCAGCTACCTTCACAAATCATTTCACCTGCGAATCTCTCTAGCATTTTACTTGGTGGCTGGATGCAAAATCTCTGCAAGTAAGTTGTGTTTTCATATGCCACCCATCCATCCATCCTCCGTCTGTACCCACTTATTCCATTGCAGGTTTGCGGGGAGGCTGGAGATTATCCCAGCTGCTACTAGATGAAAGGCAGGGTGCACACTGAACTGGTTGCCAGCTCATTTACATAGGTATACAGTGCTATAGCAAGTATAGAATAGCAAGCCTGTATGCTGCTTTTGTTTTACATTTGAAAGCCATTTTGGATTAAAAAGAAAATGTTAGATGGCTTAAACCAAAGAAAAGATAGAAATGGCTTTAACTGTATACCCTTAACTTCCCTTATCACAAGCACAATGACATGGACCATCGCCGATTGTATAACCGGCAAATTATACTTTGAGTATATTATACAGACTTTTGTTATTCTCACAGTATAATTAACCTTTTAAAGTCTACTACAGGACTAATTATACGCAACATTTCTGAAAGTTCACCAATTTCAATTTCATATGCACGTCTTTCTCTCGAGAAAATCTTGCACAAACCTTTACTGACCTCACCCCAGTCAGTGACCTCAACAGACAAACAGCTCTGATTATCCTAAATATGTGTGAGTGCAGGCATTCATGAATGTTTCTGCAGAGACCTTTCATGCATGCCCGTTTTGTTTGTCTTCTAGCAGTTATGCTAAGCCTGTGGCCAGATGGTGCCCTCTCAAAAAGCCTGTGCGACATGGCCACACTCTGTCTCAGACACACGCAGGCATGCTAGCAAAAAGTCTGCAAGCTTTCCATCCTATCCAGCTATCTTTCTCTGCTCGCTGTAGCCTCAAACTGTCGAAGCAAAAATACCCACAACATGTCTACTGAGAGACCTAATTCTCACACACTGCTTTCCCTGGAGAGCTAAACAGAGAGATAGAGAGAACATTAGCTGCTGCCTCAACGAGTTTTTTGGGGGGTAAATTACAATGGCAAAAGGAGAAAGAGAATGATGGAGAGAAGTTTAGCGAAGATAGCGGAAAAAAAAATCTCTTACATCCACACGCAAACACTCACAGAGACCAAGAGATGAGACTAATGATTTCAGTTTTAGCCTTGTAAGCATATCAAGCACCTCGTGGAGGGGGAATTCAAACTCAGCTTTAGAATATGGAAATAAACCACAGAATGTGAAACAATAATGAAGAAAATGTGAGCAGAGGACAATTCATTCGAGCCACATGGGAGCAGCCATCGGAATTCATAAGAGCTTTTGTTATCCTATTTTTCCTTGTCATTAGCCCTGAATATCTCAAGATTTTTTCATCTTATAAAGAAGATAAAAAAGGGGCACAGCTGAAATAATACCTGGAAGATAAATATCTTTATATACTAAAATTTGATTTTTACATATGAGTATCCAACTGCTGTCCTGAAGGTCAAAGCCAAATCCAAAAGCTTTCAGGTTTGATACCCCAACAATCTTTTTGTCAACTTTGTCATTTGCTAATACTTGCATCTAAAACCAGTAGATGCTATAATTTAGGCCTTTGCTCACTGTTAATCTATGATCATGTGACGCTGGCAGGCAAGACCTGACACAGTCACAGTACTATAGTTTTCAAACATGAAGGTGGTTAAAAAGAATAAAATGAGACTATAAAAAAATAATCATTAATCAAGATGGATTTGAGCAAACATTTTGGACTATCAGGAAATCTGAGACAGTAATTCTCATTGTACCTTTAGATGTAATTTACACATAGTGATTACTGTAGCTGTTGTCAGGAAGATGTAGGCAGTAACAGGGCTCGCTGTTCACACTGAGCCTCCTCTGACATGTTTTCCCCTGCATCCCATTTTGCTTTTCTTTTTTTCTGATGGAGAGAATGAACTCAGAAACAAGGAGAACTAGGTCATCTCTCTGACATGAAACAGGATTAGTTTTGAGTTCTGGCCAGTTTTTGTCAGCTTGAACGAGATAGCGAGGCAGATAAAGATGTAAGCTGTAAAAGTCCATAGTCAAATAGGCAACATAAATCATATGAATGTTTGGAGTCACATTCATTTATCAGAGATAAAAATGGAAATTATTTTAAATGAGCCTAAAATTTGCACCACAAGTGCCTCTGAAGTTTCATCTCTTTAATTATAATGCTACTTGTTTGTTTAGTATGAAATAAATTAATAATGTTGAAATTACTCTAATGATAAAACTGTTGATGTAGACTCAGGGACTTCATTGCAGATTTATGGTGTTCTTGGGGTGTTTCTTGATTAGCAAATTTTCAACTTTATTGTCACCTGACTAGAAGACTCTCCTCAATGCTTGAAGAGTCTTAGTGAACTTTGCTGTAAATAATGTCCTTTTCCTTTGAGTGTAATGCTGTGGTGTGTATGTTTGATAGTGGTCTCATGGACACCAGTCTGCTGTATACATCCACATGACCACAATTAACCACACACACCATGCACTTAGACTCATTCTGATGGTTTAATTTCCTCCTGGCTAGTTTGAGTTTTGGTCTTTATGGAGCTGCTTTCTGTGGTGTTTCAGAATTAGTGGTGATGCTGACTCAGTGGCTTTTCACATGGTTTATACAGTACATGCTGACAGCATGTAACATATCACACACAGGTGAATCTTTTTTTGCAAAATACAGAATCTAATTTCTTTATTTTTTTTTTTACTTTTTTCACTTCAAAATATTTTGGGATTAATACTTTTGCAGGTTAGTGTATGTAGCTCATCATTAAAAACCTGCAGGACCGTGGCCTTCATACGATTGAACTGAGTAACCCTGATTTAGTGGAATAACTGTATCTTAAAATAAAATGTTTTAAAAGTACTTTAGAGTACTGCAAGGTCATGAAAATTTTAATAAGCAGCCTAATATCCATCCTTGCCATTACAGGAAAAGTCCATGTTCAACTGACTTCTGGTTTTCATTGAGGAAAACAAAAATGAACTATTAGCTAGAAGTTTGAATTTAAATTGGAGATAAACATGAATAAGTTCACATGCATTGCCTTACATGGCTTTGTCTAAATGATAAGTTTGCTCACTCTGCTGCAGGCATGAAACTATCTGCCATCATTAAAGCTGTGATGTAGGGATGTGAGTCATATTTATAGTTTGACTGATCTAGAAAAAATCTGAATAATGAATTCACTCAGAAGATGTCCTTGGAAATGTTTATGTAACTTTATTTGGTGGATTATTAATATACATATTTCAAACAAATTAAAGCTCAGTGCTAATAATAGAACTACAAGCACTCAGAGAGTGTAGACCGCTGCCAAGCCATAGGATCAGTCACCTGAGAAAAGCCCCAGAGGCCAAACAGCCCACCCAGTAACCCCTATATATCCCCCCTAGTACACAAAATCTAGAATATCAA
>JAVQJG010052157.1:0-41656 GCA_036024015.1 Craterocephalus amniculus | reverse complement strand
AGCTCTGCTACTTGGGTATTATTTGTTGATACTATTTAGTGTATTTTCTGCCCCTCTAAAAAACAGCTCTATATTTATGAGCTGAATTCATCCTTGTTCTTCATAAAGCCACAAAACTGACATAGAAGCATCTATTCATGGATCCTGCACACCACAGCAACACACATGGCTTTTTCTCTGGACTTCCTGTCCCACCAAGTCTGAGCTCTGCTCACCAACATCCCCTCATTCTTACATATGGGCTGACGGGCAAAAAGAGCTTCTATTAAGAACCTGAGAGCATACACAAACCCTGCTGGCAAAATAGTCCACTTATACTTGCTTGGATACTGAGAGTGGGCAACAGAGTCTGAGGGCGGGTAGTCAGTTTCTTTCTTTAATATGTGTAAATATTATTCATGAAATTATTCAAAGCTTTCTGAGGTGTAAGTCAGGTAAACCCAACCTGACTTAAAGTAGACGGGATATGTGTTATGAAAGCAATAGCTATACTTTTCTCAGTGCCACAGAAGGATTTGCGGTGACATGTAAGCAACAGAAAATATGGATGGAAGTTTGAGAAACAGGGTTCATAATAAGACTTTGTTGAGAGTGGGTTTTCATAGGATGTCCTTTTCAGAATTTACTCCTTTTTTTGCTCTTTTGATTTGCATGTTTTTGTTTTTTTTTGTGAGCATTATTTTCCGCTCACTTTTCCCAGTGTAGGCTGGCATCTTTTCTGTTCCTCTAAATTACATCTAAGCCCCTTTCTGAGTGTGAAGCCAGAGACCAGAAGATTCCTCTTATGTTTACAGCATCTTCCCTCTCATTTTGTATAATTTTCAGCCCTTTTCGAAGGATTTCCCTTCTTCATCTGGATCTGCAGAATCCTTCGGCCACCTTCATGAACATTTTGAAGTTTTTATTATTATGATTATTTGCAGATTGATGTGCCAATAAGCCATCCTCTCAACTTTTTCTTGTTTGAAGCAAACATTGGATTTGCCTGCAGAACTTGCTGCCATTTCACTGAGTCATCCATGTTTTCTTTTCTACTGGCAAGCGATTTTCTAAAAGATTCCTTTCTTGTCTTTCTGTAAACACACTGAGGAGATATCTGCTGAAAAGAAGAAGAAAAACAAAAACTAACTACTACAGCATCTTCACGTGGCTTCTCTCTTATTTGTAGACTAATATTCACATTTTCAGAGCAGCAAGCATCTGCTTTAGACCCTGAGACTTCTTGTTGCTGGCATGAAGCCTTAACAAATGTGGGGATTTTTAACCCTTAAAAGCCCAACCCAGGAAAAACTGGCCAAAAAAGTTTTTATTTTTAAATCTGAAGTAGTTATTTAGCCCTTAAACAAAATGTGTAAGTAAATAACTATTTCTTTGTGTGTGTGTCTTTACCATAAGGTGATGCAAAATGTCTCTCAAAAACATATGTATCAAATATGATACATTTGGCTTTATAGGGTTAAAGCTTGGAAATGTTCATCATACAACCTTTCCTGACAATGACCGATTGATTTGACAGAGCTCAGACTAATACAAGTTGTCTCTTTCTTACCAATGATAAAATGCCAATATTTCTATCTCTATCCTTCATATACAGGTAGGTTTATTCTGAATACTGTCGACTCCCTCCTTCACAGCAGTTATTAACCCCCTGCTGGACAAGCTGAATTTGAATTATGCTGCTTATACCCTGCCAGAAGTAGCCAGACACCCAACACCTACAGGGGGAAGTTTCCATACATGCAGGTTTCACACATATCTTTTGCTCCTATTTCTAAATGCAACACACTCCATGTAACAAGTTTAGAGGCGTTTTGCTATAATTCTTGCATGTAAACTCATGAAAGAGCAGAGTTGTGTCCAGAATAATACCCAGACATCATTATATCACATCTGAGATAAACGCCTGTTTCTTTCTTGATAGACTGCTTTGGAAACTGAAGTACGTCACCCTGAGAGGTGCTGGGGTGGGAGGCGGTGGCGGGGGGAGCTGAAATAAAAAGTGTGGTTTTTGGTTTGTTTTTGCTGATAAGAGGAGCCGCAGTAAACGGGGTGGGACTGTGAGTACCTGCTGCGGATATCAAAGCAAACCGGACAACCCACCATGCACCAGCAATTCACTGTGCAGCCGAGTTTGCATGGAGGAAATAAAGAATCAACTAAAACCTTTTACTAAAAACATGCTCGGTTTACTTCATACTGGCAGCAAAACCAACCCTTGTACCCTTATTAAGTCATTAATAGTATGTTAAGAGAATGTTTTACCAGTTTTGTGAGCAACTGTTAATGCAAATGTGTTGACATTAATTAAGCTTCGACTGCCTGCAAGAGCGGTAACGTGGAGAACAAGAAGGAAAATCAAGCTTTCCCTTTCTATGTAAGGTGATCTAAATAAGGTCTGGGTAAAGACAGGAGCGGAAATACAAGGAGATACATTTTTCTCTGCTGGGTTGAAACCCTCAGCTTCCCTCTGCGGGGCACAGATAAGGTGCTGTGAAGTAATGTTCAGAGAAAAGCTCAATACCTTCCATCTTATCATTGCTCAATCAGTTACAGCGAGCTTCCAGAAATAGATGTGGAGTTGGACCACGGCAAAGCCATTAACTTTCCTTTCTTTCTTTTTTCTCCTGCAGTGGAGGGGAACATTACCATAAGGATTCATCAACTGGCTGGGACACAAACCGCACTGAGCTCCACCTGTTTTTATGACAGGCGAGGTGGTGGGGGGCTCTGGCATCAAACTAACACTGATAGTGGTGCTGGCGATGTTTCATTAGCTTCTCTGTCTCACCCGCCTATCCCCCACTCTTTTCTTTTTCATCAAACTCGTGTCTCTCTGCTTCTTTGTGCTTTTCTGATCCCATGCTCACTCTCCCATGGCTTTCCTGCTCTTCCGTATTCTTAGCTCTGCATTTTTATGGCCTTCGCATCACACTGCTTTCTCCTTCTCCTCCAACGTCCTTCTGTCGCGTCTGAAGCTGTATAGAGGGTAAAAATAATTACTTTGAAACTCTTCAATTGGAATTTCAAATCAGAATACTATTAATTTGATAGAAAGAGAAGAGCAGCATATATAAGATGTAGAATTCTCTTTTTCATTTCACCCAAACTTCATAAGTGTTATATTTTCTTTTGATTTACACTATTTGTTGCATCATAGGTCTGGAGAAAAAGGTGAGTTGACACATAGGGCTCGTCTTTTCTGTGCTGTACTCAGATACACATACACAGCAAAGCGTCGACAAAAATAAACAGCGAATGGATCCGGCAGCAAGATGTAGCCATTATATCCACCAGAAGTTATTTTCATAATCACCTGTTTCTCACAGACATTCATAAACACGGCAACTCACGAAGAAACACAAACTCTCTCCTACCAGAGTCTGTCTCGGTGGGCGAGATAAACGTGCACACGCACTGAACTTTACACAGCCCTGAGTGTATCAGGGGACGACGGGCAGACAGACAAGTGATGATGAGCCAGCTCCGTAGGGACTGGGATGTGCCAGCAGGGTCAGGGCGATTTCAGCCAGCGAGTTCTGGCAGAAAGAGGCCAAAAGTATCTCATCTGAGCTACATCTGCATTTCCATCATAGTCACAAATGAAATATTATAAAAACGATGACCTTCAGCATTCATCGTTTGACTTTGCTCTCAAACCGAGCGGCTAAATCTGCAGGTTTATGAGCCGAATGTCACCCTGAAAAGCTCAAAGTTCCCATTTTCTGTGTCAAATCATCCAATAATTACAATGATTTCAGACAGGCTTAAATTCTTCAGCTAAACTGTCAGGAACTAAAAATCCAAAGCTAAAATGAGCTTGGGCAATCCTTAGAAACTTTTGAAAAAACTAAAATAAACTGGTAAGAAATGGCTATTTGCGATTCATTTGTTTTTTTCCAATCAGATCCTTATTCTGCAGCCTTGAGTTGACACGTATTTGCTTTGGAATTAGTGCATTAACAGTCCTGCTAGTTATCCATTAACAGGTCACATACTGGGGGAAGGGGGGGACACTGAGTGAAATGTAAGCAACCAGCTTGGCTTTAAACTCCACTCATCAACACTATCAGATAGCACTGCGTCATCACAGCCGAGCGACTTGGACTTCCTCATTGTGGAACATGTCTATCTCAGCTGACATATGACCCAACGCAGATAAGTCAAATAGCTGCAGGATGGCGTTTTTATGGGTGGAGAATTTGCACATCACGCATATGAGACCCATCTTTGTTTCAGTTTGTCAGCTGTGCAGCTTGTGACATCCCAACAAACTGCTGCACGGCTAAGCGGCCTGTTAGCTTGCAGCCTTGTTAGGCTTTAAGTTCAGGCGCTGCTCGGGCCCGACACGGTCACACACCCACGGCACATATGTGTAGTGACACTTGGAGCAGGATCAACACATTTTTCATGGTGTGAAATTTCTCGCTAAGGGTGGCTGGGTGCTGATATATCTGCAAAAGTGCTGCACTGTGGTATGTTCATATTATTTTGTACCGGAAAGTGTTTTAATAATAAATCTTTAAATTCCATCTTATCTGTCTTGTAAGAGAATGATTAATCAGCCAAGAATGTGAAATGCACTAAAATATGATCTAGATTGAGTGGCAGAGGGAGGAAACACCCAATTTATGACCTTAAAACTGGACTTGTCCCAACATGTTAACAAAACCCCCAACACTGCTTCGATGACTCGCCTCCATCAGCTCAACCCCACACACCAATGACAAAGCGAACAAATATTATTTTCAAGCTTTTTAATACAAACTTAATAAACTATCAGTCCCTCTTGACATGTAAGACACTGACTCCGAATACTTTGTTATACCGTTTGTTTTTATCAAGTATTGCACAATGTAGGTACAAAATTAATATACGTTTACATTTTGTCCATAATATAGCAAAAATCTTTAAACTCTTAACAGAAAATACAACTCTTATGTTTTTCAAAAAAAGCAAATATTCTTAAATTCCACCACTACGGAATATTCTGTACACAATCTTTAGGATAGTCAATGTTTTTTTTTCTTCTTTTTTTTTTTTTTTTTTAAAGATGGATTCATTTTTATAATTTCAATAAAAAAGAAAACATAAAGTTGCTGCAGCCATCACAGATCACTGGAGTAGTAAAAAGATATAAATGCAATACCATGTCATAGAAACAATAGATACTCTGATATTTTACAAACTCTGTACTAAATTAAATTATACAATTAGAAAAAGACCAGAAAATTCCACTTATTTATGCCAATTTCTTGAAAAACTGGCGGTGTCCAGTTAGGTTTAAATACTGAAAGAGGCCATGACTTGTGGTGGTGTTTTGTTTTGTTTTGTTTTTTTTGTTACTTTTTTTTATATATATCTTAAAACACATAAAAAAAATAGTTTGTGCTTGGTTGGCAAAAGAAATAACAATGATGCATTCTGAAGTTTAGGTAACCAAGCTTGGACATCTTGTACTACAAGCTTCATTGTTTGAGGGAAAGAAAGAAAAAAGAAAAAACAGCAAAACAAAATAAAAATAAAAAACAAGTACAACTCAAGGGGGCAAAGAAATTCACCCTCGGGCTCATGCTCTTAGACTCGAAACTTAGATCTTACAGCTTACAAGTCATTTTTTCCTTTTTAACTTGACATTCTGTTTTTGTTTACACCATTTTTTTTCTTGTTTTCCATTTTTCAAAATGTGCATTTTGTGTTTGTTTCCCCCCATTACATTATCTCTGGTCATTTCGGTATGAAGTAGTAGCTTAAGTAGTATCTTTACGTGTACTAATTGGCCATAACTGGCTGGAATTGCTGGTTAGAATACTGCATGTTGCTTAAGCTGAAATTCAAGCCATCCATGAGGGACTTGTCGTTAAGGCCACCGTAGGCCGCAAACACATCGAAGGCATTGCTGTACTGCAGCGGGCTGAGGTTGAGCGAGCTGTCCCCGGGGAACAGAGCGCTCGGACTGCCCTGGCCCTGCAGGCTGGGGAACACAAACTCCTTGGCGTTAGGGGAAAGGGCTGAGGGCTTCTGGTGCGGCTGCTGCTGGGCCCCGAGTCCCAGCCCGTACAGCGAGTGCATGGAGGAGGAGATGGCTTTCTGTTTCAGGAGAGTGTTCACATTCAGGCCCAGGTTGGTGGGAGAGGTACGCGCCGCTTTGTTCCCAGCACCGCTGCCGGCGTTGTTGTTGTTCCGCCCACTGCTCTTCATCTTAGTGGAGCCGAACTTGGTGGCGGCGAAGGTAGCCGTCGTGAAGGTTAAAGGCTGCGTGGAGCGGGGCATGAAGGTGGGGCTGACCGCTGCCGAGTGGCCGAAAGGAGGCGAGGGAGAGCTGGAGCCCGGAGAGGCGCCATTCACAGGCTCGCTGATGGGCATGAAGACCTGCGCATCCGGGTTGAAACTGTTTTTGATCTCCTTGTCCAAATCCAGCCCACCGCTGCCGGCTCCACTTTCATTGCTGTCATCAACGTACAACACCTTGACTGGCCCCTTCTCGCCGATCTGGTAGGACACCTCATAGGGGTCAATCCACACGCTGAGGTCCTGGGGCAGGTTATTGCGAACATCCTCGATGTCCAGCCCGCTCTCTTTGGCAGCCTTCTCCACCACGGGGTCCACCTTCTCCCCCACATGGATGCATCTGAATCCTGAGCCCTTGTATGGCTTGTCTGGATACCAGTGTCCCTCATATTTCTGCTTCAGCTGCCGCTCCAGCTCCTCACCGAAAATATTCACCCGCCGTCTGGGCAGCTTGTTGTACAGGTATGAGATGATGAAGTTGAGAGCTACTTGGATTTCAAGCTGCATAGTGAACTGCTGAAGTGTACCAGGTGCGTGAAGATTAGCTGTGTCTGACCTTGAACGTGTCCACTGGGTCTGCTTTGTTTATCCGTGTTTGGCAACACAGACGTGCTCCGGGCAGGATGGGGAAAGCAAACGGGATTTGGATGAAACAGGTTCAAAATGAAAAGTGCTGGCTTTGTATGTAGTAGTGTCCTTCCTCCAGGTGGGAAATATTTTTCCTGCAATGATCACAAGGTGAGAAAAAAGTTGTAAGTGAATGGAAATATGCTGAAGATGATCATAATTGCTGGAAAATCTGCCTTAACAGTCAGCAGAGACACTAAAAGAGTAATTTAAATAGTCATCTGTCTCTTTAAAAGTGTGTTATGGTTTTGACTGCTGTTGGCCATAACATTTTAAAAAAGATAGCAAGAAGAGTAGAAAATAGCCACAATGTTCAAATGAACCCCACTGTTCTTTGCTCAAACTCATTTTCTTCTTGATTTGGCATCTACATTTAAAGAAATGTCAAAAAGTAAAAGCCAGGTCCATTAACCTTTCACTAGAACCGTGAATCCTCTTACATAATAAGCTATTAGATTGCCTCCATAAGGCAGGGAGAGGAAAACTACAGCGGGAATACTTAATAGTAAACTTAACTAAGTGAATGCCTTGTTATTAATTCCTAATGGTGGGTAAGTTCATGAGGAAATGATCTGGGTGGATTTCAGAGCTACAACCCTGTCACGGGGTTGCGTCTATGTAAAGCAGCGATTAGTTGCAGGGTTCCCTGCACTGCAAACACTGTCGAAATAAGCCCAAACAAACTATGTCAACACCGACGTTTCGTCATTTCCAAACCGAAAAGAGAAAAATCAACTACTGATTAGACAAATATACTAAATAGGTTGGAGAATTTGGAATATACAAACGAGTTAGCAAGATAACTACATAGCAATTGTTGGTTGCTCGAATACCTATAAGTGGATTGTTTTCTATAACCTGTCATATTGGACACAAATACAGACAAATAATCCGCTGAGACTTTAACTCCTCAGTCGTGTTCTGCGTGAAATAGTCTGGTCACGTTTTAGATAATACAAAACAGATAAGCCAGTAAAACAAGCGTTTCTCCCAACACCAGAGACTAGTCGGAACTCAGACGATATTTTTTTTTCTTTTTGCCTGTAAGATAGTGTTATAAATAAAGGGTAAAATAAAGATATTCAAAACACTTAAAAAAAAATCATCCGCACACACATACACCCCTCCCTAACTTCATGAACCGACGAAGGACGTAAAAAAGTATAGAGCAACACAATGCTGTTTGATAATTACAGACATAAATACGCACATTAAAACCTTAAAATACTTACTTCTTGTAAAAAATAGATTCTCAGTAGTTCCGAAGTACCGTTAGTTAGTGCAAATAGAAAAAAAGTATAAATACTTTCTTCACATAGAATATATTAGCAACGTTACAAAAAAGTATTCCAGTTCGTGTAGATTTCGGAGGATTGGCGTTACGTTTGCTTCGTTTTCTGTTTTTAAGGTTATTTTGCGTTTTTTTTCCTCTTTCAGCAGGCTTTGCAGAGTAGCTCCCTCCTACACGGGAGTTTCGCAACTTCGTCCCCTTCTGGTGCTGCGTTCCCTGTATTTATAGATTTCCTCCGCCATGGGCACGAGCTAGGCGGTGATGCGGTTTCAGAGGTCAAAACAATACTAACGGCTGCAATTCGTCAGAAAAACGAGTCCCGCCCTCAGAACGTTGAGAGAATCGTGCGCTGATTGGCTGATCTGTGCTGTCAATCTTATAAATAATTCTGAGAAACGAGAGGAACGCCTATGAGTTTTTGCATCAGAGATAACCTATGTCTAAGGCAAAAACATTATTTGATGTAAACAAGGAAATTGAATTTTATATTAAGATATTATGTTAATACCCGAGATGTAATGAAACAAACACAGATGCCAAACTACATGATGTACATTTGAGTGCACGTTCTTTCACTCTTACCAGGAACATAAATGGTGGTTCATCGTCATTAAGAGGCAATATTGGAAACAGCGTGATTTTGATGTACGCTTGTTAAGCGCAGCAGAAGGCTCAACGCCCTCTAAATGAATTTGCCTCGCTTCTAAACAGAGAAGTCACTTGAGTGTAATCTTATGGTATAGTGTACGATACTTATAGCTTGTCCGGTTTTAAACAGACACTGTACATTATAAATTTTTGTTACCTGACATGTGAAACAGCAGGAGTTATGGTGAATTTAGTTACATTGCCTAATAAGAGGAGATTCCCTACAGCGGAACAATACAGCTGGCAGCAGTGTGGGTGGTGCTGAGTGCTATCTGGAAAACACAGGCGCTGATTGGTCTAAAACGGGGCAGGAGCCCTACGGTGAATGGTGTACCCGTATCCAAGGTGCTGATGTCGGTTGCGCACGTCATGCCTGTGCTGCACGCACGCTGTTGCTCAATTTAAAGTGCTCTGACACGTATAGCTATATGTTAATTGCATGAAGTCATCGTTGAACAATGTTAGCCTGTTGAAACTGCAGAATTAAATGCCACAGAAGTTAAAAGTGTTAGATAGTGTATTGATAAAACTTTGAATGTGATTATCATGGAATTAATGTAAGATAATGTAAGAAATCATTAGAAAATATCTAAAAGCAGGATTTCACACTTAGTATGCAAGAAAGATCTGGTATTATTAAGTTAATCTTGATGGTTATATGTGGGATATGTTGTTTTTTTTCTCATCACATCAGCTGTAAGTGTCACAGAGATGGAGGTTTAGTGACAGGGTGGACCTTTAGACATTCTTCAAGCACTTAACTTTGCCAAGCAGAGTCATGTGCTTGTGAGTTGTGGATATGGGCAAAAGGGCTCCTGTGGATAGTGTACTCAGGATCAAACACAGAAGACAGACGGCAGCTCAGGAAGGGGGAATAGCAGAGGAGAGATTATATGGTTTGACATTGCTGTGTATATTCAGATTCACGGTCTATCTTGGAGCGCAAAGTGGGCCGGAGAGCGAGCCGACTGCCAACAGCACTGAGTCTCCCACAGTCCTGGCATAGCTTGGAAGGTTGTTTTTATTGTAAACAGCTCAGCACAATCAATTGTCACATGTCCTGTAGGAAAGTTGCCATAAGGACATTCTCTGGATGCTCCTTTTATGTTCAGGAATTTAAACACTGACGTTTTTGTTCTTTTAGTACAGCGCACATATGTGCACTCCTGTATTGTTTGCTCTGGCAACAAACAGCCATCACCTAGCAGTGCAAGGTCGGCAGTGATAATAAGACATGCTAAGACTTCTATATATTCTTAGGGTGTAATCTTCTAATCATTAGAGCCTAATGTATCCACCGCTCGCTGCCGCCTCTGTTAGTTGTGCTTATAAAAGACTGCAACATCCTAATAACTCCAATCCCACTCTCATCAGTTTTCAGTCTGATGAGACTCAGTTTTTGCTCCAGGAATCGGAATGTGGGTAGAGAGAGAAATGAAGTTAAAATGAGTCATTTACCAAAAGTTGATCCTAATTTTTCAGAGGTTTATGAAAACCCAGAAAACGAGGGCATGGTTGAGCTCTTTAATAAAACAACACACACCCCAAAGGCTTTCACTGAGATCAGAGCACGTTCAGGATACGCAGACATTTTCAGTTAAAATAAAGAGCTTTAAAAAGCTGCATACTGTCGCTGTCACTTGTAAGAACTAAACTTATATCTTTGTATGGAAACAAACTTGAAATCAGCCCTGACTCTAAAGGAGAAACATATGCAGATTTCTCTGAACCCTTTTGGGAAAATAAGAGTTTGTCCAGAAAAATGTTTTTCAGGCTGGAGAAATGAGAAATAATCTCATGTGTGTTTAAGCTTCGTGACTGAATGATCATTCGCTGTGTGTTGATGTGTTTATGCGCAGCCTCATGTGCAGCAGTGGCACATCAACGGAAGAAAAGCGACTGACACACAAATAAACAAGATTTCTCTCCCACTATACCACCTCCACGTCTGCCTCCCATCCTCCCTTTCCTTTTTTTTTCTTGCCCTCATCGCCCTCCCCCTTTTTAGCTCAGACGGAAAGCCTTTGACGTCACTGGTTGTTATTACTTAACACAACTCTGCAGAGCGCCCTGGGCTCCTCCTAATAGACAGATGCTTTGCTTTGCCTTTGAAGAGCAAATAAGGTGGTGGGCGAGACATGCAGCGAAGGAGACAGGGAGAAACGGAGAGGAAGACTGTGGGGGCAATGGGGTCTGAGAACTGCACTTTTAGGGCTCTTATTTTCCTTTCTGTTACCAAATTTAAACAGAGATTCTCACAAAAATCAAATATTCATAAAGACAGTTTGCCCTCACAGACTAAATATGAGCCGACAGTCACTACAGCGCTTTACATAGAAAGTGCTCCTATTTAAAGAAAATCGATCCTGTTAGTTTTTTCTCTTTTTTCTTCTTTGTGGAATGAAAGACATGACAGATTTAGGCTTTTTCTTACAAGCGAGATCTTTCGCATGCAAACTGAATCCATAAAGAGGTTAATTATCTTATTAGCGAGACAAATAGTGGCTAAAACAGAAGACTTGCCACCTACAACTCAGAAAACTCAGAAAAAAGAAAAAAAACTCCCATTTCATGCCAGTATTGTTTCCTTTTTCTTAATGCTGACTACATAAGACTGTCCTCCTTCCAAATATCATCTCAAGGGTTTTTTTCTCTTGCAGACCAAATCATTTGATTACATCCAAGGAATATGCAGCTTCTAGTGGGAATGAGAGCAACTATATGTGACCCACCAAGGGAGGAATGTATTTTTAGCACAAATTGTTGTAGTCCCATAACAATGAAGCTCTGATTTCTGAAGTAGGGAGTGATAAAATGTCAGCGTGTGTTGTTTTTACATGAAACCAGGGCAACGACAAAAGAAAGGGCTGTTATATTTTTAAAAGTTTACATTTCAGCTCAAACCCTGATCTTTTTCTAATCCTAATCAATGTAATTCCACGGTAAAGACACAGCTATAAACATGCATTTCCTGCCGTTTCATGTGAATGATCGATTTATCCAACCCTGCCACCTAATTCCTGAAGATTGGGTGGCTTGTTTAAGGAAACACTTTAGAACAACACCTGCACAAGATGTGAAAAGGCTTTTATGAGTCTTATTTCCCCCCCCCTGCCACTTGTAGGAGTGGAACTTTACACAATGCCATCGTATATATTCAAGGCCACGACCAAACAAGTGCCATGCTCGTTTCCTTCCACTCTCGTGTTGCTGTTCCTTTCTCTTCTCCCAGAATTCAGTCAGGCCCATCCCATCCTGAAATTTGCTTAAATAAAACAAAGGGTAAGGCACAAAATTGGTGCAACAATCCCCTTGTCAGCCAGGCAGTGTGATAAGAACTTGATCAGCATCACTTAGCATTAACTAAATCCTCACTTAAGCTCGACCAGCACAAGATAGTGTCTTCCTGTCTTGAAGCTTTCACTCAGCCTGCATGCTAAAAAAGAGATGACCACCCTTGTATAAAATCTTATTAACAAAATTTCATGAGTGGCTGAGCGCTCACACCAACACTTTATGGTCTTAGCAGGCAATGACAAATTTTATTTTGTTTGTGCTGTGGAACAGCCTGTCAGCTGTGGCTGCTCATTAAACATCACGCATCAGCGGCCTGCAGTGAGTAACGCGGCGCGCATACACACGGAGGATTTACAGGGCGCGGTATATGTAAATACACAGGTTATGTTATCAGTTGCCACGACAGCAGCGTAAATACTTTTTTCCCCAGCACCGTCTCCTTCATAACCCATCGAGGCTCTTACATAATTCATCTGGTGGCAGGCTGCTGGTGCAACATCAATAGATCTATTTGCCATCTGCAGAGAGACAAAAGCACAGCTCAAACAGGCAAAAGCATTTCCATGTAACCAGCTGGAAGCTTCTGTACTGTATGTGTAAGAGCTCATTTCAAAAACATGAAACAAAGAAAACACATTTAGTCTGACAATATAGGCTGCTTTCTCATATGTTATTCTATCACTTTTGTAAATGAATGGATGTGTAAAAGGTATTTCATGCATGCAGTGTGACACGTTTTCCTTTTAAATTATCGTAAAAACAAGCATCCCTAACTCATCTCTTTCAGTTTAATCTTAATTTTCACCACTGACTTATGGTATTCAAGAAAATAAAGTAAAATGTCCTTAGTTTTCTCACGTTTTCTGCCCGTTTGATATATCATGCATCAACTTTAACTGGAGCTGCTTAATAGCTTTGCATGCACTGCTGGTGCTGATGCACATGCGCCTCCATCTTGGCTCTCTTCACACATAAACTGTCTCAGATGATAGACTGACATCTCTTGTGCCTCAAGGACATGGAGAATCAATTTAGTAATGAGACACAGTAGCTAATGGAGAGATAAGGGATAGGTGTAAAGGAATTTTTGATTAATTTATAGCAGTGACAGGAAACATCACTTTGTAGCGGCTGACACGTTGATTACTTAGCTTTTTTAATCTTCTTTTCTTTTTTTTCCTCTGCATTCTTCTAATTCCCCGGTTGTTCATGATTTTTTAATGCAGGGGTCTCCATTTAAATGTCAAAACAGTTCCTCTTAGTGTGCATAGGATCTGACTCGAAAGTGGAAGGTCCCCTGGGTTGACTTTTACATATTCCACAAGAGTTTTCACATGACGAGCTGTGATTCCCATCAGATAGCTCTTCCTTCTGCTGTATGTTATTATAAAGGGGCCATTGTGTTATAATTTGTGTGGATCTGTATGTTAGCAGTCAACAAACATAAATTGTCAAGTCAACTTTATTTATTAGCCCGTTCAAAAACAAATGTTAACCAAAGCGCTGCACAACTGAGAGTAGTAAAACAGAAATGAAACTAAAGATAAAAGATGATTTAACTTTAAAACAGATATATGAGGAATAAAATACTATAATAAGATAAGAATGAAACAAATGATTGACAAAAATAAATATGAAATATGTAAAAATAGGTAACTTGTGTGTATTTCTCAATGTACGCCCTATAGTGCAAGCATGGCTGCCTAAAGTGGTTAGAGGGAGACAAGAAAACAAGATATCTTCCAAAATGTTTGGAGGAGGTTAAATTCAGAAACACATATACATTCATCCATATGTTCATCTGTAAAGGTACCGCATTGTGGAATTTGACAGAAAGTGAAGACACCTAAACACAAGAAGGGAGCGCCGTCTAAGCAGATCATTTAATTTTTATATTATTAGCACATGTATTATTTACTACTGTCTGCTCTTTCCAAAACACACACACAGCAGTCTGAGAGGAAACGGGACAAATACTAGCAGGAGAAGATGTCCCATCAGACAGAAACACCAAATCATCATTTTACTGGGTCATGAGACCTGATTCAGAGCGATTTGTGTTTTTTGTAAATTTCTATTTTTTGTTAGTTTTAAAGTACATGTAGTGTTTTAAAATCCTCTTGTACCTTTTTAGAAACGTGTCCCACCCAGGTAACACCATGGAGTATTTCCATTTGTCGAATGAGAGGATCACATGAGGTGTTTGTGCACATATATTGATTTAAAGGTTTTGTTCTTTTACCAGTTAAAAATGGCGATTGAAAAATCCTTTTTTTTTTTAGCTCCCATTCCAGATCAGTTGGGATCTTTGAGAAAGACAATAGTCTGTCACACCTGGTAACACAACATTTCAAATCTCCCCAATGTTCCCTTGATCAGATTTCATTTCCTTGTATATAAAACAGAAAAATGACAAGTAGGCTTAATTTGACTCTCAGTTTCTACTATTTCTGGTTCCTAAATCCTTGTCAATCCTTCAGTTTGGAGATGTGAACGTCCGCATTGATGTCATACTACTTTTATAGCTACGTGTCCTTGACCACCTCCAGATGTTGCTGGAGGATTTTGTTGCTATAGTGCGTCAAAGTGGGCATTCACACCTGCACTCAGGGTTGTTTCCTCGAGACCAAATTACTCGAGACACGTTTTAGTGCTTCGTGCAACTTAGAGGCGTCAGCGAAGCAATCATCTACACGTTGACGGAGCACAGAGGTGTGGGAGTTGAAAGAGAATGGGAAATACCGGAGTATAAAGGACAAGTGTGAGGGTATGAAAGATGAGGAGACAGTTATATCCTGTGGGTCCAGATGCAGACTCCAGGAGGACACGGTGAGGGGAGAAAAGAGCTGAAGGACAAGGCAGATGGAAGCAGGATAAGAAAACAACAATGGGATGATGAAAAATTGATGTGCATCACTGGAAAAGAAAGCCTTTTTCATTTTCAAAACGTAAAGTCATCATATATGTGACCATCCACAGAAGACAGCAGAGTCTGGATGATTAAAACAGTTCAGGAGGGTTTTTTTTTTTATTTGGGGGGTTTGATGCTCTTTTCATAATTCTCATTAGAACTGACCCCAGAAAGACACAGCGTGCAATTAGGATTCACAGACAGAAATTAAAAGTAAACTGCAGGAGCTGTCTGCTGAGATGTGGGCCTGATAGATGAGAGGAGAGATAGAGCCAGACAACAGAGAAGGAGGATGGAGGATGAATAAAAAAAAAGGGGGGGGGGGGGGTAACAATTCCACTCTTGTGTTGAAAAAAGAGAGGGGAGGGTAGGGGGGTTCCTCGCTCCTTCTGGTTGTGTAAAAACACTTTCTCTGATCTGTTTTTAAGCTCCCCGCTAAGAGAAGCACACACTTTTTCCATTTCTCAGTAGGCCATGCCAAACATACATTAGAAAACATAATGACACTCATCTATACAGTGTGTGTATGTCTGGTTCAGAGATGCGTGTGTGCTGTAAACAATGGGGATGAAGTGGCCACGCGCCACTGGAAATCTCCATCTCACATTCAAATGAGATTCTGCTTTGAAAGGCTCATAAACTACCCACATTATCTTAAAGATTCCTGGCTTCTCTATACGGTTTTTGTACTTGTTATCATCTTGACTGTCACAGGGAGCAAATCAGATCTTGTAGCATGTCGAATGTGAATCCATTTAATAAACACAGGTACAAAGCTACAGCAGAGTTTGTATATGGAGGTTACATCAGGTGAGAGCATGCATGTGTTATAATACAAATCTCATCCACTTCAGATGGAAATGTTCTTTGTTTCTCTTGTTGTACAATCAGCAAAAAATGTGTGTGCGTTTATACGTCATAAGTCCTTTGATGAGCTACAAACTGGAATTTTCTGTCAAGCTTTCCTTGCAGACACTGTAGTACAATTGTTTATTCTGTCACATATGGGCAAAGATAGCTTTTGTTAGTTGCAGCAAATGAAAACTTTGTGTTTTTAATGAGTTATTTAAGGAGAATAACATTATAAAATGATTAAGTATGAAGAGCAAAGAGACACACAAAGAACACTGGGAGCTCTTTTATGAGAAGGTTTTGCATTTTTTCAGAGTTTGAAACATAAATTGCCCAAAATGTCATTGAAGAGCCCATATCATGCAAATGCAAAGTATGTTTAATATTTTGTATCATCCTACTAATTGTATTTTAAGGCCTACAAGATTATAGGTTTACATAGTTCAATTTTTTTAAAAACACTGTACAAACTGCCCTTTAGCAACTTGGATTTAAAATGATTTGTTTTAGCTGCTGTTTCTTATAGATCCCCCTTCAGAAAGGACCTGTCTACTCTCATTGCTCAGCTGTTTGCTCCTAAAAGGCAACCATCTGTGAGCCATCCATTATTTGTTTGAGGTGTGCAGAGCAAGCCAGCAGGCAGATATTACGCAAATGTAGAATATGCTCCATTCATTCATCTTCTACTGTTTGTTCAAGGGTGTATCATGGGAAGCCCTGACTTCCGTCTCCCTGGCCTGAGGGAGAGTCCAGTCCCCCTACAGAGAAAACTCATTTCAGTCACTTGTATCCACGATCTTGTAATCTCAGTCACCATGACCATAGGTGAGGGCAGGAGCATAAATCAAATGGTAAATCAAAAGCTCAGCTCCTTCTTCATCATGACTGACCAAAGGGGAGTCTGCATCACTCAAGATGTTGCACCGATCAATCTCAACGCCCAAGCGGTGCCTAAAAAATGCTATCAGCTGTATAGGGATTGATTGGTCCTTTAAAGGTACACTCCCCTTTATAATCACCAAGAAACATGATCAAACGCTCTCTCCAAATCCACATGGCACATGGAGACTGGTTGGACAAACTCCCCTGCACCCTGTAGGACTACACGACCCTGTTTGATATGGTGTGTAGGTAGATAACAGAAGAAAAGCCATTTTGCAAAAAAGCTACATATCATCTTAAACTAAACGCTAAAGCTGTGACTTCACAAATATAATCCCCACCCACATAGATAAGAGTTGTTCTCGTGGTTCATGTTCCACTGTAACATCCACATGTATTTCTGCTTGACTGCGAAGTCATGTAGGGCAGCTGTTCCTCCTCCTGTATAACAAATGGAAAATAATCTGTTAGAAAGAGATCTTAGTATACATATATGAATCCCCACCTTAAAGGGCTACTGTGTAACTTTTGGCCTCTAGGTGGCAAAACCTGTAACTTCCCAGAAGAAACATTGTTGCAAAATAAAACCGTCTTTCTCTTTCTGGGCTCCTCAGACACTGTCTAACACAAAGTTAGAAGGTGATTCTAACTTTGTTCGAATTTGTCTTACTTTCAAAGAAAAAGTAGCATGAAGCACAGCCCGTTGTGTTTTAAAGCTGCAGAGCAAAGTGCTGCAGGTCCCATGATCCATGAGAGACGGATCCGCTCATGCAAAGTTAAAATAACTGGTTTCTGAAGAGGGCAGCCCCCTCGTAGCGCCAACATGTGTCAATCACTGTATTGACCCCAGAAATCCTCCATTAATACTCACATTAAACTCATATTTGGTTCAAAAGTTTAATTTTGAGGGAAATTTCAGGTTTGGGAAACCCTACTGGCCAAAACTTACACATTACTCCTTTAATTTAATTGCCACATGTTTGTTTTTATACAACAATACATTAAATAAATGTAATGGTTTAAGCCTAGTTCCTAATAAAAGTTGTTTTTAAAATCATATCCATTTTCTCAGTGTAATAAAATTCTTTAGGACATGAAGTGAATACAATTTTTTTTTACATTTTAGATGGGCTATGAATGAAGACATATTCTTTGTATAGTTGCTTTGAGTATACTACTCTTTGCACAAGTCTTTATCTTGAGGGCTGAGGGCTCACACACACTTTGCCCCGCAGAGCATTTGGTCAGAGCGGACACAATGTACCATCTCACAGAACATAAAGTCTGCTAGTGCGTTGCAGCGTTACTAAATGCCACTCCTCTCTTGGATCGGCCCAGTGAGGTGACAGATCCACATTAGATCTCCTGTGGTCTTATCAATGAGTCACGTACAAAGTAACACGCACACACTGTGGCAACAGAGCATGTCTCTCCGCTGCTATTGGTTGAACCTGTTTTGGAAGCAGATATGGTATCATGGAGTGACTGATGCATACTTAAAATGAGTGCAGGATATTAACCTTTCCTTTATTTAGCCTCTGTTCTGTGGTGTTAATGAGGTGAAGTCATATCAGATGACAAAGCGAGGGCAATGAAAGGCAGGAAAACAAAATATTGTAATAGAGAATTATCTCTGGATGTGTGTGGGGGTGTTTTATATAAAGGTGGAAGTCTGCACAAAGTAGCTTCATGATTAGTTCCCTGTTTCAATTTGGAATTGAAGCTGGTCTTAAAATACATGCCAGGGGTGTGTATTTCTCCCTCTTAAGGCAATTTTTTGCAGATCAATGCACAGGAGATGTGTGTTTCAGTGAACATATGTTGATAATTATAATGATTAAAGCTAATTTAAATGTTTTGGACAACATTTTGATCTGATGTTGATGCAAAAACTTGGCTTTGACTCTGTAGGGTTTGCAGCAAAATCTTAGTCAGTGGACTTCTCATTTTAGAGTCAGCCAATCAATCTGCACATGGCACATTTTTCATGAGTAAGCGTCATTTTTTAAGGAGTAAGCATAATAGCTGTAATATGATAAGCCTAAGCTAAAAAGCTTGAATTGTATAAGAAAAAAAGCTCCTTCTCTTACACTGGTGATTCAGTTGCTAAAATTCAGTCTGTTTTGGTAATTATAAATACCGTATAGCCGTTATTTGCTCTGACACTTCATCTTGCATTTGTGCACTCAGGCCTGTTTACACCAGAAAACAGCGCAACAAAATAATACAAGCGGACATACGTGTTCTGTTTGTGTTTCATCTTTTAAAGTTATTTTGCAGAAATGCAGTAAAAAATTTGGGATAAGACTTGACATTGCCCGAAAAAAATACAAATTTTGATTGTTTTCTAAATGAAATGCGTGTAAAACCTCTAAGGTGAAAGCAGGCAGAATTAGTTTTAAGTGGAGCAAACAGTTAATGCCAGTGTTAATCCACCCAAAAGTGTTGCTCCGAAAACAAAGTGTTCCCATCTCCCTCAACACTGTTTACCCGAAATCCTGCAGCTGAAGCTGCTTAAGAGAACCACCCAGCTGTTCACTCTGAATTTCTCATCAGTCATCTGAAACCGACTTCAGAGTTTAAAAACAGGACACGGTGTGTGGCTTATGCATCGCTTACAAAAGCCCTTTGATCTCGTTCAAAACACTTGATGCTTGTGGGGTCACCACCTTTTGCAGAAGCATCAACCAAGTGGGACAGCAGCGCTGTGCCTCCTGTCCAGACCTTTGACCCTGCATGAACGTGCACACACACACACACACACACATACACACACACTAATCTTATTTGACATAATGTTGGTATAGATGATGTCTTTGGACAACTGTTGATCTCTGTGGAGAAAATGGGGAGACTGTGTGAACATGTGACTCAGGACTTGGCTTCTGGGAAATGTGAAAGAAGTCATATGAAGCTGATTTTATGTACACTGCTGCTACACTGCAGCGCTCGCAGGTTAACTTATAATTCCTCATTCATCATCATTATTGCATACAATTGTATAACCCACCATAAACTTGGTACAAGGCAAGGAAGTAAATTTAGTCGATTTATACTCTGGTATATAAATACATATATATCAGCAATGCAAGATTACAGTATTTTGCTTTCTGCTTTCCTCTGTTCCTGCCCCTTTAAAACAATAACTCAATGTAAAATGACTAAGCAGCCTGGAACCTACAATTCACCTCCACACAAACCCGCTGTGTTATGAGCCCGTTGACGTAACCCAAAGCTGTTACAGCAGCCACCCACCACAGAGACACAAAGCAGGCAGAGAGATCAGGGGGAACAATGGAGACATTTATTCATGTGTAAATAAATATAAATTAATATAAATTATGCTGCAGTTGTATTCATAGACCGCAGGCTCACTCTGACCACTCAGAGTCATCTTAAGCTCACTGTTCGCCTTCACCTCCACACAAACAAAACTCCCATTGATGCACAAACCTCTGATGATGTCATGGTTGCTATGGCCACCATTCTCACGGTCCCTCCTCCCCTTCACTTTCACCCTTCTTCTTGATCCTTTAAATCTCTCCAGAGGGAGAGTGCTGCTCCATCTGTCTGCCGTTCTAATACATGCTCCTGCAAACATACAGACCACAGTATATTATGTGACTGAAACGTTACCAACGCAACCGAGAACAGACCGAAGCAATTCACCGGGCAGCCTGAAGCAGAAGACAAACCTGGGGACATCGGGCCACAGCTTGTTTTCTGAAAATGTGATCTTTTCTATTCTCATCTTCCGTTGTACACAGATAACTCACACAGGTGGTCTGTCCTGTGCAGCTCTTCATAGGAGATTTACAAAAGGGCCCTTTCAAAGGAAACTTGGTGATTAGAAAAGGGAGGATGACAAAAACAAGAGACAGATGCTGTTTGGGATGTATTTATCTGCTGATTTATGAGGGAAGGATGAGATAGGGGACACAATCCTCTGATGGATCAGATAGATTGCTTGTAGTGATTGATGAGGGATTCAACAATGGTGAACGTCGCGCAAAGGCCACAAGCAAAATACAGTCAGGATGGGACGTTTGGAGACTCAGGAGCTTTAAAGCTAAAATCTTATTTTTCTATTTATTTATTTTTTGGTCTTGTTCAAAATCAGACTTGGTCATATCATCCATCGCTTCTTATAGTTTCAGAAATACTGACGAGGGAACTTTTTTTTATAGTTACTCTTAAGTTGGGAGGCTAAATATTTTAGATGGGTTGTATTGTTTTTTACATTAAAAGCTGTTTTTTTTTCCTGCCCTTTGCAGAGAATTGCAGCTCATAATAAAGACACGAATCAGGATCCTGTTAAATCCTGTTAAAGGAACGGTGTTAATTTCCTGGAAATATCCTCTGTGGTAGGTGATTTAATGAAAGCACTTATACTGTTTTCATAACTTTCAGTTTGATTTTTGCAACAGCTGGGCGCCACTTAGCTTTGCAAAGAAAAAGGCTGGAGACAACCGGAAACAGCTAACTTAAGGCACAGGCAGAGTGGCCATCTGGCATTTTCCCGGTGGGTCGAAACAGTTGGTCTGACTCGTACATAAAACTCTGTAGACCAGTAGCCCAACTAACACTGAGCATGCCTGCTCAAATTTTCAACCTACCTTCATTGTGGTCTCTGAGTAAAACTGACGGCAGGCTGAACCAATCACATACGTTAAACATTGTTTGGGTTTGCGCCAGTGGATGCAGCTACCTGTCAGAACCGAAGAGAGAAAATAAGAGGTGGTGCAGAGAAAGTGCTTGATTAAAAACGAAAATTAAGCTGCTAAATTTCCAAAAAAGGTTCACTGTTATTGGCTGTGGACTGATCGGTGAGTACTTTCAGGGCTGAAATGTGTATGAGGCAGCTTCTGTATTGGCGGAGAACAGAAGTGCATAAATCACTTTTCAAGATTTTTTTCATTATGTAGCCTATTCATTAGTCCATTTTCAACCTTAAATCACTACTAAAGTTCTGTTGTGCATCTTAATACTGATGCAGCAGTTTGCATCTTTACCACACAATCCAGTAACTCTGGACCTGACTGAGTTATTATGTTTTAAAATATCCATTCAGTCTTCTGTTAAACCCTGGCTTTGTGGACCTTAGAGCAGTTTCCATCTCATTAATCACTTCTCATATCTACTCTTTCTATTTTCTTTCTCATTCAAACACAAAGTAGGAGACACTGTACTGGAGTCTAGATTTATATTCTATCAACAAATGACAATATTGGTAGAATTTGTTGTGTCAGCTCTCACTTATCACTACTAACTCACTGAATGACTTCTGGGTTTTCAGGAGTTTCATATTTGATGGTCACATTTAAAGGAGTGCAAAGACTTGTGGTGTTCATGATTGTATGTGGGCTAGTCTGGGCCAAAATGCCAGGGATGATTTTTTCGTCCCAGTCCACTCCCGGCTTGAGGTAACAGAGCGGTATTATATAATAGTATAATAGAGTATAGTGCAGTTCAATCTGACAGACATACAGGTCAACCTGATGCATGAATGCATTTCAATGGGAGATTGTTTGATGTGTGCGCCACGTTTGAGGTTGTTAGTCGATGGGGTGGAGCTCGTCATCACATTAAGCTAGAGAGTGAGGAACATGTAGCTCTCCCAATGTAAGAGAGTTTGTTCAAAGGTTTGAAAGTTGGTCAGGTGCCCAAGCTTAAAGTGTAATGCAAGACAAAATGTTTTAAAAGTATGGACAGGAAGTGGTCGTCTGTCATCCAGGTTCCTGGATCTCAATCTTGAGTGCTCAACCACCTTCTACCGTCCTGCCGCATAATCTGTCACTTCTTAAATCCATAATCTTCTGTAGCAAAATTCTTTTAGACATAAATATGTTTAATCTGTGAGCAGATTCAGTGGCATGGTGCTGCATCGACTGCATTACAGGTAACTACTTTAAAATTGTGAACACACTGTCTTCCCCCATGTGCCATTTACTTGGACATCACTTATCACCACACCGCTTATCACCATCATAAAAATAATGGCTTAAATATGGCCGCTGTCATATATGCATGGACCCAACAGTAATTACTAGATATAAATGGCTCATTCAAGGAGGAAAATATGAACATTGACCTTTGATATATATATTTTTTTACATACTGCACTTTAACTCTCAAAGGTTGTTTACTTCACATACAGTACCCTTGTTCTCCTTGTTTTTTTTCATTAAAAAGTCATTCAAAGTCATGGCTCTGAGGCTGCCAGAGGACTGTATGTCACGTCCCGCTGTCGCTGATAATGGTTGGGACCTGCTGGTAATGATCACTTTGGTTCTCACAAAGACTTGGTTATTATGTAAGGTTTATTTTTAGCAAGTGCTATCAGAGGAAACACCCACTCTTCCCTTAATCCTCATGTGAGATCCATGAGAACAAACAGATTACATGCTTCAAGTTTAGTTCTTCAAACATATTTATAAAAAATATTTTATTCATCTCATTCATGTTTCATGCGGATGAACTGATGCGTGGAGAGTTATTCAACGAAAATCTAACCAGTACCGGAAAGTCAGACGCTGTAGTCGTTGTTTTGCTGGTTTGTCAGTTTTTGTCATTTTGTATTTCAGTTAAAGCCCAGGTCATTGTGACAGCGCGGTCACCCCAGGGTCAGGCCTCTGTGACTGTGGTCAAGCCCTGCTCTTACGTAACAACCACATACACTGAAAACTCTGACCCAGTAAGCACTTCTGTGCCACAACCCATATTATTGCTAACATGCTCACCCTTTCTACACGGAGATCAGAAACATACAAAGTTGAGATTCTTTTGAAGAAAAAGCAACAACTAGTGGAATATACTGGGATGACAGCTGCAGTTAGCATGTAGATGCTGGAATCAGCATGAGAGGCAGAAAGTGGAAAGGCAAACGTGAGTTTAAACACACAGAGATTAGAGCCAGAAAACTTGTTAACTCTGTTAACCTCATTTACATTTTAATGCATCAACAGTACATAAACATCTTATACTTTTTGGTCAAATATGTTCTGAGCAACATACGAAGTGGATGAGGAAACCAGCGTACAGCAGGCATTAAGGGAAGTCCTGTTATACAATTGCAACCAAATGAGTAAACAAGCTATGAAAATGGTGTTATTCATTTCTCAAAACAATGCTGACATTACACACGCCCTGTTGAGTTTAGCCCCTCATATCTCTCTTTAGCCCCTCATATAGCCTCTAATCAGCCTCCCTGTCAAATGCCAGACCCAATGCCAGGATTGCACAACTGCCCTTCCTCTTACCAGCCTACTCAATGGTCTCCTTGTTCCTAGCTAGCACCCTAAAATGGGCTTTGTGGACTTTTAAAATGTGTTCCTTTGTGCATAAACATGGGAGGAAGGATGGATATGGAGAGAATGGCAACTGTAAAAAGGAACAAGCAAGCAAAAGGAGAAGAGGTCACCGGTGGACGGCTCCTTGTCAATAATCAGCCCGCATACAAACACTGCAGAGCTTAAGCAGCAGCCACCGGAGATGGGATGAGAAACAAGAGAGGGCGAGCAAGCGGAAAAATCATTATCTGAACTCTGAGGGCTGTTTCAGGTCAGATTACTGGCTATGAAAACTGAAAAGGCAGCACAAGGACAGAAAAAGCACAAAGATATGCTCATCTGTTGTATTATCTGACCCTATTTTTGCCAACTGCGCTGTGTTAGACCTCCCTGTGTCCTTTTAGATTTGCATTTTGGGAGATGGTCTTCTCTCCGATACAGCTGTAAGTATGAGGAAATGAAGACGATACTAAGGGTGGAGGGCGGTATTTCAAACTTCTTGCTTAGGAGATTGGGGATGCAAGTGAGACAGAATAGGAGGAGAGAGGAAAAGAAAGGCATGTGAGGAGATGAATTGCTTTAGTATCTGTGATGCTGACGATGCCAGATACTACTGCGCCGCTGGGAATCAGTGAGGAACACGATGGTGTTTCTATTCTTGCAAATCTGCATCCTGTGTACAAACGGCTAGATCCTGTCATCGTCCTGCGTGGATTGTATGTGTGGGCCACACCAAACAGCACAGCTTGTTTTAAAGCCTCTTTAGACGACTGTACATGAATTTAGCAGGATTCGTACGTTAGCATCTCAGTGCTCAATGACAGAGGCTATTGAAGGCTTCTGGCACAGATTATTTGAGGTTGGAATTTAATGTGCACTTAATGACATGACACCCTGAAGGACAATGGAGGGCCCGGGAACGTGGCTCACCTCCAAGTCACCCACACAAAAAACACAAGATAGAATCAATACAAAATGGAGCTTGTTGCTAAAAATAAGTGGGGGGGACAAGCAACTGGAAAGAGAAATGTGGCATTTAGTGATCCGACAGCACAGTCTCACATTTCTGACGAGCCAGAGCTCAGTTTGCATCATCAAAACGCTGTTGTGTGTCACTGAAATGAGAAACTTTAATTAATTGTTGATGGTGTTGTTATGAATTTGCTGTCAGAAACTAGTTTACCCAGTTATCTTCCAAATTACGTTGAAATCCAGTCATTTTAATGTGTTTGTGACTGTCTCAGTGCTTTTCTAGTATTTAATAAGAAAGCTTCTATATTTTTATGGAGCCATATTTTCTACCTCATGTGTTGTCCCATTCACACATTTATGAGTGAAATTATCTTCGTCACTCCGTGTTACATTGCAGCAAGACGGTTCCTGGTTTGAATAGCAGCTGGAGCCTTTGTACGTACAGTTTGCATGTGGTCTCTGCGAGTGTAGATACTTTGGCTGAGGTTAGACATAGTCACGTATGATCACGTTAACAATAAGATAAACTTCTTCTTTTTTTTCTCCACACAACAATACACTCCTGCAAGTCCCAGTTTAACTTCAGAAAGTCAGCCTGTTTTCTATCAGGGATTCTGCCCTCTGTTGTTCCAGCTCTATAATTCCTTTGTCTCTGCAGTGAATTGCCTTCAGCCCCCACAGCTCACCGAGGATGCTGCAGCCGATGTGACAACCCAGTGTGCAGGACTGAGTGGATACTACTGCACATCCTCTGAAAGCTTGCAGGGTCACTCATTTCAGTTGCTCATGTGTATTCAGACATGTCTAAAGGCTCATGTGCTCATACATGTTAAGATGTTTAGTTTATTGGAGTCTCTGAAAACGTGTTATCCTTTTGCTTTTGATAGATTTTGTACAATACTGTTGTGCTTTGCACTTCAGGGTCACTATAATACATGTAGACCTGCACATTTTTCCCACTTGTGCTTTACACAAACGCACACACACACAGTGTAACAGACCTGTGGGCTCCTATTATGTTCAATGGAAAACCACAGTGTCCTGAAAGGGAGGATACTCCGAGTTCAAATGATCTGCCCTGTGGGGTAACATCATGGGTTCACAGTACCATTCATCCTGGAGATTATTTCATTTATCGCCTCAGCTCGGACAGATCACTTATTACATCACAGTCTACCTCGTCTCCAAGGACACTCTAATGTCCCCTTTAAATGAGGAAGATGACTTCTGCCATGTGCTGCTGCTGCCTTTCCAGTGTGGCTTCATACTTTACTGTTTGCAATTGCCAAAAGATCTTTAAAGACATTTAAAGTCTTTTTTCATCTTTTTTCTCAGCTAAAATTATATACTTCAGATCTTAAACATGCATAGTCCTAAATTTTTTGACAGAAGTTCTGTGTATAGGATGTAACACTTCTGGATTACTTACCCCCAGTGTTTGACATACCCCCCCCCAGCCCAAGAAGACCAGGGTCACCCAGTCCAGCCACCCACTACGGGCCAGCACCAACCCCATTGGTACATTGACACATAAATATTTACCAGGGCTTTAGTTTTTGGATATTGTGTAAAGCTAAGCAGAAGACAAAAATCGCTGAGTCGCTGTTGTCCCCTATACTTCTGAATCCAATCAATACCAAGAAGCACTGGAGGCATCAAACAGCTCTGTGCAGTATTTTCTTGTTTTGTTTAATAGCCAACAGGGCACCTCCTGATATGACCCAGCTGTGTCAAGGTTTCTCAACCAGTTACTGTAATACACTGCTTGTCTTGCTCAATCTGAAAGAAGAACCATGTTCACAACTCGAAAGTTTCTTTTTAGGGTCAAAACATTTGTTGCCAGCCATAGAAGAAGCCCTTTGAGAAGTGAATTGAAATGCAACCAATTTTCATATGAAACCTCTTCATGTTGGCTGAATTGCACTTTAGTTGCATTTTGGCTCTGATTCTGTTTTGACAGAGGGAAATGCTGCAGTCGCAGCATCCAGCATATGCTATGGTCATTCTGCTCTAGTCTTACTAGAGTACATCAGAAGGTGCTAGCCTGAGTTTACAGCATGCTATGCAAATTAGTAGTAAGAGAGCCTAGCCAAATTTTGCCTCAGCCTCTCTGGGCGTTAGCCTGCACCGGGCTACTCATTGCCTTTTATGGATATCTATCTATATTCAATGCATGTGTGATAATAGAGAAATGATTAAAACGAGTAACCACTGCATCCTGGTCAGGGCTGCAGAAGAGAGGAGCTTTTCTTTTCCCATCTGCTACGTGGCATGACGTGGGAAACACCCCTGACAGGTTGCTGGTCCATAACAGGGTTCCTAAATTAACAAATTATTCCACATTTATCAACACTTGAATGGATGCTGACACAAATCGCAGACATAAAAGCTGTGCAGTGCTCTGGAAGCATTTTAGTAAGTGAACCTTTGCCACACTTCCTAGCTCCTGAAACAATTTCTGTATCAAGGACATAGGCTCAGGCTTGTGCTCTGTTTAGATAAGGAGGGTTAAAAAAAAAACACCACCCCTATTTTCACACAATGGTCTTTGGATTTGTACAACACCTTAAACTGGGTGGGATAGGTTCTTGTTGCGGAGTTATGTGGCCTTGATTCCCATCCTTTTTTTTACTTAGCCAGGATAAGTGAGACTAAGTTAAATAATTAAAACAGAGGCATCACTAAGATGTTGTTGAAGCACTATGAAGCAATGAATATACTGTAAATAAGATATGCAACGCTAACACTGATATTATCTTTTAATTTCTTCTGCACACTCCAGTGTGTGAATGCAAAACTATATAATCCAGCTGCACTGCTATCCAACATTTTCAGCTGAATACCTCTAATAAATCAAAGAGTCCCAGGTTTCAGTCTGTCCCCAAATGCTGGTGAAAATGTTCCTCCTCTCTTTGCACGTAATTTATTCGCTCTTGGTTTGAAACGTGCAATTACCCTGTCCGAGCCATGCTAACTCTACTGCCAAGTGTGTCGTCAGTGAAAAGCCTCTCTTCCAAATGTGTTGAGATAATGAATCGTATCACCAGGGGAGCAGGAGAAAGCATCAGTTCCATCTAACCCAAAATGACATGTTTATGTTAAAGTGACAAAGACGTCCAACAGCCAAACTAATTGTGACGGAAGCACAAGAAGAGGAAAATTATGCTACAGTGTTTGTACTAGAGGGACAAGGTCCACAGTCTGACTGATGCTTCCTTTTTTTTTCTTCTTTTTTCATTAACCTTGATTGTTCTTTAATCTGTTCATTACTTTCAATAACCATGAAGGCAAAGTATTCATTCAAATCACAATCTTACTCCTTAACCTAACAAATTTTCTTTCAACAAGCTAAGAACTATTATAACAACATTTACACCAAGTTTTACCCTGGTCACCAAGTACGTTAAGTCAGAATCTATCGGCCAGGTGCCAAAAAACATCCTTAGACGTCCCATGTACATGACTCTACAGATTGCTGATTGGCAGCAGGACTCCAGTGATTCTAATCTTGGCACTCCTGGTTCCCCAACCTGTCCCCAAGCAACACAAGGGGTCTGCAGTCCTGTACAGAGCCTGTCTGATCACACAGAGACGATATGAGGTGTATCCACTTGACATTCGTTTTTGTTTTGTTTTAACTATAGGTAGGTATACGTATAAGTGAAAATTGTACAAAGCAACAACTATCTGCACTGTGGCTTTTCTCAGTCCCTATTTAAATAAATAAATAAATAAGGCTACATGTTGATGGTTACCATACCTGTGGTTTTATTGGACGGCAGGACAGGAAATTGCATCAAATATAGCAATAAGCTAGCTAATAAAGCATAAACTCAAGCATTACTTTGCCATGGGGGTGTACGGGAGTAAATGGGGTTTTGGTTGTATGAAGGAGAACTCAAGGACAAACACATTGGGAACCATTGATGTAAACCATAGCCTAAACTTATTGTTTTATTCAAAATGAAAGTAGGCATGACCTGCTTTGGAAGTGCCGTAGGGACATCCACATTCTTCCAAAGTTTTTGTTTCCGACTGAAGTCCTGTGGGAGATTCATCTTCAAAAGAGAGGCAACCCAGCTGCTATGCTGCACCCTTTCATTGTATTCCTCTGCTCCAGCAGCGTGTGTCTAAGCATCCTTGATTGATGTAGCACTCACCGTGTGAAGGTACTGATGTTTTTGCTGAGCCAACCATATGGAAAGCCTCAATTTTGTGGCGACATTAAAAGGAACCCATGCCCTGCTTCGTTGCGAAAGTGTAGTTTCTATTTAAAGTAAAGATATCCCTGTGAAAAAGCTGTGATAAGGTGTAAGGGTGATCAATTACAATTAAGTAAGAATCGGAATGAGTAGGGGAAAAAAACAACATCATATGCAAAATGCATAATGTGTAGATTGTATATTGTTAGTGTGAGCTCAGCAATCTCCGTTATTGCATGGCTTGGTAATGTCACAGCTGTCACCCACACTCAGTGATTTACAGTTTCAGCATTAAGGGAGGTGTCAACAGCAGAAACAAATGGTCCTCAGGTTAATATGCTAGCGTGCGCAACATACAAACCCTATTTTCAAGGTGAAAGTGTTTGCATGTATTAAAATCTTTGTAATGCGGGAATATCTTTCAAAAAATGAGCACAGTTGAAAAGGTCGGAGTTATAACTGAAACCATGAGGCGGAGATAAGATTATGTACCAAAGGCTACTTTAGGTTGCCGTGACTCTTGATAAGGGATGTGAAAGATGGCAGAGTGAATATGTGGTAAAAGCAAATAGAAAGATAATTACTTTTAGCTTTCTGGATACTTGCTTGTGCTGGGTATTAGAAAAGCACAGGTGCATTTTAAACACGCACGTACTGGAAGACTTATGACTGCAGCTGTAGCTCCTTTGGCAATGGCAAAGGTTGAGGAGTGTTAATGTTTCACTCACTCCGGTCTATCAGCCAAGTTCCTAAAACACAGCGTGGCGCTTCCTGGAGAGAAAACTGCTTGTGCAAACAAAACGTCCCTCCACCTCCCCTCGCCTCTTTCCCTCCAGACATTTCCAGTCACTGTCCTTCATTTGCTGCAACATGTACTTTCACTGCCTCATCTTCTCCTTCCCAACTTTTCCGCATCAATGCAACTAACGCAAAACACACTCTGTCCCGACTGGAACTATTCAAAGTCTATTTCAGCAACCAGCTGGGACTATGATCAAAACTTAAAATCCTTTTGTTTTACAGAGTGTTGCAAAATGAGCCAAGTTTCCCCTGCAGACATTCAAACATCAACTTATAATGCGGTGAGACAAGACCATGCAAAGTTCTTCCACAGCCTCAGGATGTTCTCACTCCACCTGAGTCCTGATGGAGCAGTAGGATAGCTGTAGGTCTGTTGCTGGGTAGAAGCAAATCTCCACCCCTCCTTGTGATTGGCTGATGGGTTCTTGATTGCCCCACCTCTTGGAAACACCAGCGTCCTCTCAGCACAGCCATCTGTCACAAACAGGCAATGGAGAACGGTCCCTGACAACTGTTGCGGGGCCAGGTATTTGTAATCTGTTGGCTGCTAAAGTTAAAGAACACACGCTTTTTGCAATCTGATCCGGCATCTGTCAGCAGACAGATCGACATGGTACAAAACTAAAAGAGAACTTTGACTGGAAAAAGTTGAAGATATTCTTTTTAGTCAAAATGCAAAAAGAAAAAGTTGACACAATCTTTGCTGGTTTTGTTTTTGAGCAAGAACGAAAGCATCCAATATGTCGACATTGATGCCCTCCGCATTTGACTGGCGCTTTTATTTTCTTTAACCTAAAGTAACCTGGCATTTGTTTATAAAATTCAAGTTCAACATTTTTCACAACAGCCATTTTCAGCCTCATAAGGGCAGCGATGTGACAAACAAAATAAATGACAGTTATGGTGAAATATGGGTGTGCGAGTCATCTCTGCCATGACTCAACACATCCAACAGCTTTCTGGCACCATGAGCTGGAATGCGGTAATTATCGGTGGTATCAGTTGCACCACTGTTCGACAGCTGAAAATGTGTGTTACTCCACAGAAAATGAGATGTGGTCGGTTATTTAAGGTGTGGAAACTGGCTGTTGGCTGCTTTAATGGGCATGCAGTCAGATGTGAGACTGCATAATGTAATCCCCCTCCATGTGGCACTTACTCTCACCTGTGGGAATTCATCTTTTTAACTTTAAGGGATGTTATTATCTATCTCCTTTTCTCATTTTATACCATTTACACATCTGTTACTATATGCAGCCATCCGTGTAACCTCAAATGTCCTCTCTTTCATCCTAATCCTTAATCTTCTGTGACTAATGAGGTAACATAGCAGCAATCTATGTGTTGTATCACAGACGATGCGGGACACTGTATGTTGATGTCGTCCCTCACTCTAATCTCTCCAAATCAGGCCAGTGTTGATTCATTGGACCGGTAATCCTGTTACATCATGACTAACTCGATGCTCTTTATATTTCTTTAGAAATACTTTATCATTTGTTGTAAAGAAACATCTTTTTTCATTTTCCCTTAGCATGCAAAGGGTTCGGTTGCTTTCTGTTTTAATAACTATGTTTTAAGAATGTCAGTTCGAGTGTGCATGACCTTTTATGCCACGTTTTAATTATGCCTCAGTAGACATTAACACAGGCATTCACAATCAAAAGGAATCAGATACAAAACAGATTCTAAGTAAGTTAGGATGCAATGATTTGCAAATCTTATGAATTCGTATTTAATTCCCAGTAGAACAACAGAGTAGCAGATGTTTTACCATTTCATGGAAAACATAATCCATTTTGAATTTAATGGCAACAATGCATCTTAAAAAATTGGAAAAGGTGCAACAAAAGTCTGGAAAAGTAAATGACCCAAATAAAAAAAAACAACTGGAAGGGCATTTGACATTTAACGCAGGTCAATTGGCAACAGCTCAGTAACATGGCTGAGTGTAAAAGGAGCGTTTCAGATGGGTTGCTACCATCAAACTCAATTTTACACGAGTTAATTTTACATAAAATGGTGAAATCTCTTCATTCCTACATCAGATTTTTTTGTTGTGTGATGAATTTGGAATAAAATATGAATTTGTGAGAATTGCTAAAAAGGAATAAAAAAAGCCTGCATTACTCTGTACTCAATCCATCAGCTGCAGTGCAACAGCTTTGCGAATACTGATCTACAAATCAGCCGTTTTAAATGTCATGCTGGGAGGGATGGCTGACCTGCCAAACACAGAGAAGGGCTGTTTCTCTCCGGAGGAAATGATTGCGTAAAAGAAAATGATTAACTCGTGCCGAGTTTTTTAAATGACCGGGCAGTGAATCAGTGGGCTCGTTAACAAATGTCAAACGCATTATGCTTTTATTCGGAATTTTTATGTCTCCGTTATGAAGCCCCTGTTGAACATGCAGTTCCTTTCCATTACTCTGACTGCAGCTGAGCACGAGGCTATGTCTTGATGAACATTCTGGAGCTTTTTCCTAAACTGTTTTTTTTTGGCAAACTTCCTACGTCAGACTTGGTTAAGTACTGTTGCCAGCATGGCACATTCTGAATTACCAGCAAGGTCCCATGTAAAATCAACCTATTAAAGATGAGAGCATTTATGCAGATAGATACAAATTGTGGGTTTCTCTTATCTTTATCTATTTATTTATTTTTACTGATACACAGCTTGAGTTCCAACAATTTTTGTGTGAAATGTATTTTATTCCATAATGTGTTTGTATCTCTAAATAAGAAGATCAGTTTCAACCCAAAGGGTTAGAAAAAGGGCATTGCTCCATCAAGTAGAGTTAATATGAAACAAAGTGCAGGAATGACTGGGTGACTCCACCGATATGCCCCACAGGCATCACTGGTGGAGCTTAAACTGATGTAACCACCTTTATTGACAGTTTTTGGAAATGTTGCAAGTTTGTGTGTGTGTAACCTTATGTGCGTAGCTATTCAGTATGAATCAATTGATATGTAATTATGTATCCACATGTACACACAACACTGTGAGTTACACATGAATTCCTTCCTCACCTCTTGTACAAAGCAGTGTAATTTCTTTCTTTTTACGTCCTAAAAATTGTGTTTTGATTTCTTAATCAGCTTCCTGATTAACACATCTAGAGTATGCGTAACGCAGCTCATTAATTGGCATAATCGTGGACATGGACAAATACATGTCACATGTTTTCTCTGAGCTGAAAGGTGAAAAGTCAATTTTCTAATAGTAAATCAATCAAAAACGTATCAAACATCGAGTGCTGAGCTGATTATGAGTTTTTTTCAAGGGAGGAAAAACTTTAACCCTTACCCTAAACCTCATTTCACACAAATACAAACCTAACTTTGAACTTAATCATGCACATAAACCCAAAAATAAACAACTTAAATAAAGGTTGAGAGTAATGAGATAAACTGGCCTTCCTTGCCTCCTGGCATTAGTTCAGGGTACAAAACTTCCTTAAAATAATCTTTTATTTTCCAGCACAAAGTGGTAAGCCCAGGCCACTGAATGGATTAAAATGTGCACATTTATCAGCCAAAACAAGGCCAGCAACCTGAAGCAGCGCATGAAGTTTAATAGTATAAATGTCGAGCGATATTGCGTGTCTGTATTTGTGCACCCAAGCTGTCAGTTTGGCTATCTGATGTCCTTCCAGAGATTATAGTTGACTGCAAACAAGAGATGAGGAGGGAGGCAGGAGGAGGAGCAAACAGAGGACACGGGTAGTGGAAATTTTTCATCCAACATACCGTCTAAAATCAGAGGTTGGCGGCGACACAGCAGACTGTGTTTAATGTAAGCCAAATGCATTACTTTTTAAGTAAATTTATACAGAATAAAGCACTTGATCTTCGGATGACTGAGAGATAAAGACAGCAGTCAGAATTAGAAATGACTCGCCTCTCATGTTTTATTCATAACGGGCGCTCGCTGTTGCTTTATAAGATGAGACATGAAGGTGTTTTAACTAAATCATTTGAGCACCTAGTCTGAAAAAACAGCTTTCTCATACTGATATCCCTGTGAGATAATGAGCGAAAAATAACACTCAGAGAAGAGTCACGAAGCATCTGCTGATTGCTCCGTTACCCACAACACCCAGGGTCAAAAATCCAAATATATCCACCTAATTTTCCAGGACAGCTCACAGAAAGGGTCGCCGCTGTCTTATCAAAGGTCAGAGCGGACTACATGACTGAGCTGCGACTACAGGAGCGCGCTCTTCCTACTCACCACACACCTCCTATCAACCGACTACCTGGTGTTAGGCAACATGCTCCCTCTCCATCTGCTCCTATTCTCAGGAGAAGGAAACACTGAGGGACAGATGGATTGACGAAGGGGATGGGAAAACAGCAGTAGGAAAAGTAAACAGCCAGGTCAGCAATGAAAGCAGCTGAGCAGCGTTTATCAGCATTAGATTAAGAAAAAGGCCTGAGCTCTACACAAAAGCACTCCTGATAAAAATGAGCAATTATTAACTGTTTGCTTTAACTGGTGGAGTGGAATTATAATTCGGGTGATTTTGCAACAACACAGCTCTTTTTGTCCGAACCAGAATGACTTGCTCATGATTAAATCAATGTCATAAGTGAGCTCAGATCTTCTGCAAACACGGGAAATGACATAAGAGCATCTTGAAGTATGGAGTGGCAGAAATGCGTTGATTGACTGCTCTTACTGATTCAGATTAAAGTACTACCCCATCTGACATCTGTTTCTTCCTTTTTTTTAACACTCAATTTAATAAAGTGGCTTTTTATAATGAAATACTGAGGTCTCGGTGAATTGTGCCGCGCAGCTTAATGAAGTGGTCCTGATCACACTGATGGATTGACACTGGTGTAATTGGAAAACATGCATAAACTTGTACCAATAAATACTGAACATGAGACTTGCAATCAATGAGTGAGTCAGACATAATTAATATTTGCATAGAAGAGGACTGGTGCAGTTCATGAGAAGGGAGAAAGGCTGCTGTTACACCTTTAGTGAAAGCTTTTTGCCAGACCTAAACACATGTAACCTGTTAAAAACATTAGTTTGAAGTCCTATAAGCTTTTTGAGTCGCACGTTAGCATCCTAAAACTTTAAGCTTTTTACATCAGTAAGAGCTTTCATTATCAGTATCTGTTCTACTGTTATAGTTTATGTTGCAGTTATATTTCTGTATCAGCAAGAATAAGTGGATGCTGAAACCCCAGCATGACTGATGCAAGTGGTGGGTGGAACAGTTTGCTGTGAACACAACTGTCAAAGTATTTACATACAGATGAGTGTTCACAACGGCTGGATCTGTGCGGAGTGATTCATTATGTTCTCACGTTGGCCTTCCTGTTTTCATGAAAATGCCTTTTCTAGCAACAAATACAACCACTCGAGAGAAAGATTTTCTCTTGTAGAGCAGACGATGGAGTTCATAAATGTCTCGATTTTATTATGAAACTGATAGCTTATTTGGTACCTTGGAAGGCTGTAAAAAGTACATTTGATATGGAAAAATAAAATAAATAAATATCCATATCTTTGTGAACATTTAAGTGACAATGTGAATATACTTAGACTTATACATTATCAGCACATTCAAAGATAAAAATCAAAAAATCTAAAGAGTTGCAGGTTACAGCTCAAGTTTTCTTTAGTTATTACATTGGTACACAAATTCCACAGGAAGTTGCAGCAGAGAGTGATGCTGTCATGGCCAAAGGTGAACCTGTGAACATATATCCTGCTCTCTGTGCTGTGTGCACTTCAACTGCAATTCATATTAGTGCCATAAAGCAACGGGGCGGGGGCCCTTTCAGAAAAGGGTGGCATAAATCCCACAGTACAGAGCTGATGGACATAAAACAACACCGCTTGCTTCATGCAGTTCATTTCAAAACACTTTTTTCTTTCTTTATTTACTACAGTGTCCAAGTCACATATAGTCTGTTTCTACAAAAGCGTCTGTGAAGTATCATTTGAAAGGACTTTTAATGTGTGACAGTGACACACCACCACCACGGTGACCTTCGAGGTATTAAGGCATGTCCATCCAATCTTTTAGTCTCCTTCAAGAGCGTCATAAAGCAGAAGCTGCGTTGACACCTCAGGGTGCAAGGTGCAGAGGCGAGAGTTATGATGTGCTGTAAAAAAATTAGAGATGGAGGGGCAGAAAAGATTGAAACCAGTCTGACTGAAGACTGAGCATGGAGAGCATGTTTATGTTCTATTTCATGTTTGCTGCACCTTAAACAGTTCCCTGTTAAGTTATAGACCTCCACCTACCAGAATAGAAGACTTTTGTAATCCTCAAACAAATCGTTGCAGTACAAGAATGAATGATTGACTGATCTCACAAAAGACATGAATGAAATGAACAATAACATAAGATCTATGAATAAACTAGGTATTATAAAGAGTCATTGCGTAAGGTTAAACACTGCTTTATTTCAACTTGAAGCAAAGATGCTACTGACTGAAAGAATTCTGCTCTTTGATCAATAAGTTATGTAGAAGGTGTAGATCAGGTGGGTTGCTTGTGCTTCTCCTTTACTGAATCAGTTTCAGAGCCTCCAGAGCTGTTTCCAGCAAATAACCAGGATTCTTTAATGATGTGTTGAAGATATTTGTGTCACTATTTGGACCCCAAAACCATCATGACTAGCGGGACACAGAGCAGCCTACTGAATAGGTTTCCTTTAATCTGCACATTCCCTGTGTTTTTTCTAATTGTTTGCCTTTTTTCAATAACACAAAGTTATGTCCCAAGTGAAGCATATTGATTGAGAGTATGATAGGGGTGGGACAATACATCGATCTACATAGATCAAATGGTCAATGAATCAATGATATGGATCCAAAATCCTAACATCGGCCAAACATCGATAGAGTAACCAGTTATCAAATACACTTTTATGTTGAAAATATTTTCTTTTCAACTGAATGTTAATACCAGAGCTTAAAAATAAAGAAACGTTACATGATTATCTAGTTGCTTTTTGTGATGAATGGAAATAATTGTGATCACTCATGATATTGCTTTATATCATTTTCATATTTATCGGTAGATCCTAGATCAAATGTAATCGAAATCATATCGTGACTGAATTTGAGATATCAGCAAACATCGAATTGCTGTGTCACTGTATCAATAATATTATATGGTGATAAAACCAGAGATTCCAATTCTTAGAGTGAGCCAGAATATATATGTAAAGATGTGTATCAGACATCATTGATCACCCTATGAGCTCTAAGAGAAAAAAAAATTTGGTTGTCTGTAATTATAGTAACAATACAGAGTCAGACATTATGACCACCCTGTTTAAATAGCAAATAATAGCAACCTTTATGTCGCCCAACTGGCAACAAACTCACATGTTTCTCACCTTTAACTTGGCTTTGCACCATTCTATTTCCTCTCAGTTATTTACAGCATGAAGTTCCTTGCAATCAGAAAGGATGAGGTTTATTTTGGACCGGCCGGGTTTAAGCAGCATAATCACAGCTAATATGAACAGAAATAGGAGCGCAGCCACGGCACAGCATTTATGGTTCTGATGTGGCGACCAGCCCTCGCCTGATGTTTTCCTTGTCAACAGACTGCACAACAGCGCACTGTCTGCAGGAAAGAAAATAAGTACACATTGCTGCTGAGTCAACATCGCAATATGATGTTTAATGAGTGTTTTCACTGGAAATGTCAAGTGAGTGTTGCTGTTTTCGAATGGATAGATTTGACTAGCAGGATTTGTTTGTGCTTGATAGGCATTTTATGAATGTGGTTATTGGCGATTAAAAATTGTCCATATGTTGCCACTTATGGGGAGGCAGCATTAAAAGATGATGTTACAGTAAGCACAACTGTATAAATGTGTGTGCGAAGAGTGTTTTTTCTGTCCGACTGTGTCCATATTCCTCTGTTGGACAAATATTTAAGACAAGGAGGACTGCTTTCCCTTAAAAGGGTTATAGTGTTTCAAATGGAAGTGAAAGTGGCAGAGAATGAAGAAAAAATGTGGCTGGAAAAAGGGTAACAGGATCTCCAAAAATGAGAAATAAAAATCTGACTGTGAGGGAAATCTCAAAGGAAAACAGCGAAAATTACGGGAGGGAAAAGAACAGATAGAATAATAAATACGACTCAGCTGTCAAAGAGAAAGCCACCACCCTTTTCTACTGTTATTATTTCTCAGGCACTCTGACAGAGAGCTAATCTGAGGACGGATGGAGCTTACTAAGTCGTTTATAGCTCTGCTGACACCTCTCAAAGTGTCATGACCCCGCACATCCTCAAGTCAAACCACAGGCTATTACCAGATCTGAGGCAGCATGACATGTTGCTATGTGAGCAATGATATTTTAATGTGTGGACATGTCTGATCTGCAATTTTCTGCAGCAGAAGGGAGATTTAATTCTATTTCATTGTTTGCTTTTTTTTCGTTTATGTGAGGAGAGTGAAAGAGTTAAAGGCAGAGAGGAGAAACATTGCATTAGATCTGCTTTCACTGTGATGGCTGTCTGCAAAAGGTGTTATACAGTAAACAATAAAATAAACTTTAAATAATTTCTTTCATTGGTAATGTGGCTTATTCTTATTCTTTCCCCCCTGCACACCCTCCTCTTTTTGTCATTTCAATTCTAGCAAATTCTCAACCCTCTCAAAGAGGTACCAAGAGGTGACATTTTAACTGAATTTAAATGTTTTATGTAAATTTAGATGAAACGTAGCAACAAATTCTGTGACGTAGTTGGAGATACTTTATTTTAATATAGATGCTCTGTAAAAACATGACAAGCACATGCATAAAAAAGAAAAAAAAAAGGTTGTGGAAAGTAGGTGAACGATGAAGCACAGAATGACAGGACTCAATTTCACCAAATATGTTTCAGCTTGGGGGATTATCACTGAAGATCAGATGCTTTTGGGATTTCTTCAGTCCTGAAGGAAAGTAGCCCTGCTGGGTAATGATTTTTTTTCTACTCAGAGCATTGACATGCAGCAGCAGTTCATTAACAGGGATGATTCACTTTGGAGGCTTTAAAAGCTTATGCGTGAATCAGATTTTAGGCTGAAATGCAAAATGCTACCAAACTCAGACCTCTAATATGTGCTACAAACACAAAAAGATGCCATGTTTTCTCTGTAAAATTATTCTCACATACTGGCCTATCCAAAACATTTTCATATCAATATTCACTGTGTTCATCTGCAAAGTTGTAAAAAATCACTACAGCGACAGTTAATATCATTTTAATTATTAAGCCATGTATGAGTTCTGCCTTTTATAGTTTGGTCTTCAGAGCATTGTTCAGTCAGTGGCTAACGTGAAACCCCCAGTCCTCTGCACATAATCTGAAATAGCTTCCCCTTGTGTAAGCTCAGGCTAGCTTTAGCTGGGAACCTCCATCTGACCTCAATCCCCTCCCACTGTGGGTCACTGTCTTACCCAGTCGGGCAGCTCAAGGGTTGTCACACGAAGCTGCAGTCCAGCTTGTGCTTAGTCCTCCAGCTAGCTGGTTCCCATGGCCTACTGCGATTAGCCCTGCTATTCATAACCCATCAAAGCTACTCTCTCAAGCTCTCTGGCTCCTTAGTCGCTCTCACCAAGGATGTGAGTGGCCAAATAATCTGGACTGCAAATCTACTTAGCACACTTTTGTCAAGCAAGGCAGGCACCTAGATCAGCAAAATGTAATCAAGTCTATTGATTTCAATTTTATTCATTTATTCTACATACAAAGATCAAAGTTTAGACGCAAATATTTTAATGTCATAGTAAACTGATATTTGTTACCTCCGCCAACGTGCAGAGGCTATGTTTTCTGCAGCATAAGTTTGTCAGATTGTCTGTCCATACGTCTGCCTGTTAGCAATATAACTCAAAAAGAAATGGACAGATTACGATGAATTTATCAGGAAACATCTGAAATGGAAGAACTGATTGGATTTTTTGTAGGGTGATCCGGATCACTGTCTGGATCCAGGATTTGTTAAACACTTTACCACCACATTTCAATTCCCCCTAGAACCACCAGAGGGGTTCTTTTTGACATCCTTCCAATGCTAAAATAAAAAAAAGCTAAGGTTCTGTTAACAAAGGCAAAAATTTCCCACCATTTAATTTGTTTTGAACAGAGCTCAGGATGTAAAAAAAAAATTGACTTATTGTATTGCACGTGGAGAGTTCAGCAATTAACACACGGTGGGTCATTTTGGCATCGATGCAGCTCTGGTGGAGGACACATGCATTCAGTCAGTCCAGCCGTGTCCAAAACGTCATTTTCTAGTAACAGCTCCAGATGAATTCTGCCTCGCCATCATGTTGAGGATGTCTCCTCTTCATTCTTCTGCTTCAGTTCATTCTTTTAAATGACAATTTCTGCAGCATAGTTTGTCTGTCTTTCAGCAACATGGCTCAAGAAGTTAATGTACAGACAACTGATGACAGTTTCAGAGTAAAGAACAAGTGGTTACATTTTGGGGGTGACCTGGGTCATCATCTGGATCCTAGAATTTTACTTAATATCTTTACTATGGGGAGATGGGGAGTCATTGGCGGGAAAAAAAGAAATTATAAGATGACATCATGCTAGATGTTTTATTCTGATATTGTTTGATCTAGATTATTCTCTATCTGGCGGTCCAGAAGGTTTGAAATATAGGGGATAGTGTGTGGGGTGTTTTGGCTTACTGACCCTATGGCTGGGTGGAGGTCTTCACTGTCTGGCTTGGCTTGTATGTATGAATGTATGACAATCAGATTGACTTAAACTGATTGTCTGTGAAGCGCCTTGAGATGATGTTTTGAATTGGCTCTATACAAATAAAGTTGAATTGAATTGAAAAAAAATATTTCTCCTTTGGGATTCAAAAATATTTCTTTCATTTAATTTTATTTCTGACTTCATCATTTCCATGTGCAAAAATCATGTGGAACTCTGTAAAAGCACTCAGATTTATTCTTTGAGCATTTTGGGTCAGGCTGCAGACATTGTGAGATGGTAAGCTGCTTCTAGCGTGGAGTGAAAAGTGGCCCACTCCTGCACAATAATTGTGTTCCCACATTATTCTGAATTGTAAGTTAAGAATAAAGCAGAACTTTCTTCAAGTGTAACAGACAGCACTGCACTTATTTTGCTTTGCAAGCTAATGCTCACTCTTCTTCTAACTCCTGAGGACGTCCAGCCAGTTTCACTGCAGTCGTTTGAGACCACTGCCAAACCCAGGGCATCTTTAATAAATAATAACTTTTAGAGATGAGGCGTACTCTGACTCTTTTTGTTGCTTCAGTTTGCCCACATGGGCTAATGTGCCCCAGTACTTCAACATTGAATTTCCCTAACTGTGTTTTTCTTGTTTGTTGACTTGATGAGAAGAGATTATCAGGTATTATGATCTTGGTTGTTAAAATGAGGCAAATTATTTCTTTTGCTTCTCTGTATTAGTTTTTGTTATATAACATGGATGATTCAGAGGAAATGTTGGCTCTTTCTAAAAACATTTAGATGTGTAGGAAATTGTGAATTATGTTAAAAGCCCATTTGGTGCGGAACTGCTATCCATCTCTCTCTCTCTCTCTCTCTCTCTCTCTCTCTCTCTCTCT
>JAVQJG010052135.1:0-20716 GCA_036024015.1 Craterocephalus amniculus | reverse complement strand
TCAAAAGTACGGGAAATACTGTCAAAAAAAAAAAAAAAAAGAAGTCGCCTACGAACTGCCACTGTAGAAAAACTGTTGTATTAAAATAAAAACCAATGCCGTGTCCCCTAAGTAACCGCCCATACCTCACAGTTGCAAAAGCACAATAATTGTCACTACCCCAACCATTACCTCAATGTAAATGATCATTTCAAGTTTCAACATGTCAAAATTATAATGAACTGCATATATATATATATATATATGGGTGTCTGTGTGTGTGTGTGTGTGTGTACTGCCATAACTACATTTATATTTTGCTGACAGTTGTATTCACAGGCTTTATGTTACACACTTCAAATTGCCAACTGATTTTTGTGCGTCCAGTAGATGTCCTTCTAGAGCAAATGACGCTTCAAGAAGCATTGCGCTGGAGTGAACCAATTGGAAGAAAAGCCTCAGTGCTTCCAGAAGCTTCATCTGCCCATCACTAGTAATTATTACAGAAATTGTTTCACAATTAAGTAGTTACTTGGATTCATCAATCTATTAGTATCCCATCAACTTGTCAACACATTTTAGAGCAGGGCACAAGTAACACCAACTCTTTCACTTCATTTCTGCATACTGTTATGTAATACCATGCCATTGTGGTACCTCAGCTTTGTAACGGGTAGCCAAGGAGTGAACCCACAAGCAGCACAACAGCGGAAATCCAAGCCACAATGGACCAGGAACAGAAGAGGGGCAGGCAAAGCTCATAATCCAAAAACAGAAGGCTGGTGGGGAATCCGGGGCTGAGACGTAGGGCTGGTGTCATAGGCAAACTGGGTCAGAACCAAATAAGCAATCCGGGAATACGCTGGAGAGTCAGGCATGGTCGAAGACAATCTGGCAAAGACTGAATGGGATGAAGCTGCCTATATAATGGCTTGATCAGAGATGCCAGGCAGGTGGCAACAACAGCAGCAGGTGAAACCAGTAAGGCCGATGAAGGGTGTGGTGGAGCAGCAGGGGATGTGACAAGCTTGTCTCAAAGTCTGGAGCTTCTCAACATAAATCTTCTTCATGAGATTGTATTATACTTTTACCAGGCTAAAAATATGGAATTTGAACAGTAAACTCCCATGATAACAAATAAAACACCATCAAATAATGATTATATGATAACATTATTGTTTTATTTTTGTTGTAAATGAAGAAATATCACAGCTTTTGGAGTGTTTGTGTGTTGAATTGTTTGATAATGTAAGATACTTCTGTCATTTAAACATTCACATATTATTGGTAGTTTCATTTTTAAAATTTTATTTTTAACTGACCCAAAAGAAGCATTTAAAACCCATTACAGATCTCAACCTGCTTTCCAATAGGTTTTAGATCATCTGAACTTAAGCTCAGTTGTGCTGTTTGTCATAAAACTGCTGAATTCAAGTGGTTAATAATGAAACAAAACTTAAACTCTGTATGTTTGCTCTCCATGGTTTGCAAATTTAGTACAGCATGTCCTTAAGCTCTGTCTGCTAGAGCGTAATAGATCCCAAAAGCAAGAGATGCTCAAAGCACTAGCTTATCCGTTTCTAATGGTAAAAACTCTTTTCAAAGTTTTTCTGTATTTAAGGCTATGACATTACAATCAGGTAAGCTGTGAAGGGAGCAGGAATAAAGAGACAATGTAGAAATCACTAATGGTCTCTTAAATGAGAAACTTTTCTTGCTTTTTCCCTCATGGTTCAGGGAAAGGAAGCAGTGAGATTGAAGGAAACAAAAGACCCCCCTCTTTTGTGGCTCATTTACCTCCGAATAGCAAGAAGCCAGGTGTGGTGGATTACAGCTGTGCTTGTGCGTCATAGTGAAATGCCGATACACTCTCGAGAATGCTTTCCTGGGGTGTGTTACTGCTTTTCTATGGCATGCAAACTCCACGGGATGACTGGACTGGTGAAGGCTAATGACTATCTTTAACTGGCAAGCCATGCAAAAAGACATTGTGCACCATGGCCTCTCATTGACAGTCTATGCTAAAGCAAGATGAGTTTAAAATAAAGAAAATTATTACTCAGTAAAAATACCATACATATATTATAAACATGTTTATACCATGATCAGTGAGAATTCTAATGCCAGCTGCATTATTTTTGTATATAGCCTACGCACATGTATTTCTGCAATTTAAATCATAGTTATAGCACTCTGTTGGGGTGTCACTTTAGCAACATGTTAATCAACTGGCTCAGATCAGCTGGCTTTTGATTGAAAGGTTGTGTAGCATAAAAAGTCAAGGCCAATATAAAATAGTTCCTATACTTAAGCATGTTTAGAAAGTTTTGTGGAAAAAAAACAAACATTTGTCATGAAATTTTAACTATATGGGGCCACACAGTTCTCCGCTGTGTGTCTTGTTGTTTTAGATTAATGCACAGGTTCTCGTTGTTTAATCACTTAAACACACAAGTATATATACATATTCAGAACTCTGCTGCTTAGGTCCTCACAAAGACCAAGAAAAGACCATATTAGTCCAGATATGAGGTCTGTCCTTCCAAGGCTAGACTTTAAAGTTCTGTTGCTGGTACTGTACATAAAACTCTGAATGGTTTAGGACCAAAATACATCAGTGACCTCTTGACCCAGTATGAACCCAGCAGACTGCTCAAATCAACTGTATCAGGTCTCTTATCAGTTCCCAGAGTCAGAACCAGACATGGAGAAGCTGCTACCAGCTTTTTTAAAGACCCTTGATCATGTTTTTGATCTTTTGTTCTTTCTTAATCTTGATTTTAGATTAGATTTTTTCTCTATCTCTGTCTTCTTTTAAATCCTTTGTAAATGTTTTTTTTACTTTAATGTACTTTTTGCTGTGTTATGAATTGTCCTGTACATGAAATCTGCTCTATAAATAAATTTGCCTTCCAAACTGTACAAGGCGTTAATGGCAGTCTATGATCTAGGCTTGCAGTTAGTCAGGTGTAGGTTCAGGTCTAAGTTCAGCAACATTACTTGCCAAAGGAATAAAAACAGCTGACTACCTGAATATACTGAATGAGCAGGTGATTCCATTAATTCCAAGTTCAAATTGTGAAAGAGTGGTTCAGGGAGCATGAGACATAATTTCTTACACATGTATCGGCCACAACAGAGTCCAGACCTGAACCCCATTGAGATTCTTTGGATCCTAGGTTTTCGACTTGTGCAGTAATCAGACTCTCCCATCATCAACGCAATATCTTGGTGAAAGTTTAATTCAACAGTGGATGGAAATGAATGATGTGACATTGCAAAGTTTATCAAAACAATGCCAGAGTGAATTTGTTACTATTTTCTCAACCAAAGAACTCATTGCATGCACCGTGGCTGGCCAACAAATTCTTCCCCAGATCACCTGACAGGACAAATATCTGAAAGCTGTTTGACCATTTGCTGGCTTTTCATGTATGTAAGTCCCACCCAGTTTGTATTTTGGGATGAGACCAGCTGAGTCTTAATTTGACTTGTGCATGCATTAACACGTCAGACTACTAAGACTGTGAACAGAACATGGTATGCATGTTTACAATGCATAATGACAGGTAAAAGTTTTAAAAGATAGTTGAAGCATGTTTACCAGAGGACATACTGAAAAACATGTTCTGATGCAAGAGACTGAGGAACTGACTGAACAGAGGCTGTCAACTATTGGACAGTCCCTCAAATTTTAATATTGAATGGACGCTTCAAAAGTTCAGGTCTGTGCTCTGCCACAGTCTCACTGTATCACAAGAACTCACATTATTTGAGTGCAGCTTTCACATCTCAGTTTGCTCAATGTGTCAGTTCTTCCTTTATTTGTTGCTGAGCCGCCTGGGAGTCCAGCAGGTAAGGTCTCCCACGGTGCCTTCACCAAAGATCCTTGCAAGTGCAGAACACAAAGAATCTGGTACCCTTTATCAATCCAGATGATCACCATAGCAACGGCGGCAGCAGACGGCTCATGGCCATTAACAATACTGTTTCCGCTCCAGCAGACCCTGAGAATTTGATCAACTGCAAGAATATAAAGAAAAGAAGAAATGGAAATACTAAGTGAAGGAGACAAAATGGCTGACAGAGTGCTGAAATGCAGGTTTTATGCAGTTTTGCCAGTTTAAGGCCAGAGAAGAAGAATTCCATTAACAATTATACAAATCATGGACATCTTTGGGGGAAAAATGAAATATCAAATATGAGGGTCAAATTACTTAAAATAACAAAATATTGGTTAAATGAGGTTCTTTTAAAATGTGCTTTACATGTAACTTTGACTTGATTTTGCAAGGTTAATGGGGGGGGGGGCTCAAGGGTAAGTGGTTGATTGTAATGACAAAATTCAACCACCTTTAGGACTGCGGCTTCACAATTAAACATTGGATACTTTATAATTGCAATTAAGTAACTATGCAAGCACAGAAAAATTATGTAACCTTCTCTGTAAAAATCACCGCTGAAAGGTACATTTACCGAAATGCATCAACCTGCTTTTTCCCCGACAGGTATTACAGTATTTTTGTTTAGTTTTGGTCTCTCTTGCTAATCAGACAGGTTATTACCTCATGCTTGACATTAAACATGTGGATTTACTAACACCTGCAGCCATGAAGCTGTTAAAGAATCCACGTAAATAAAATTTAGGCTTACGTGTCACAGAAATGCACATAAAAATGTATAATTACAGAATTCTAATGAATACCCTGGCAGGCAGAGGTGGTGAAAAGAATAGATCATGCAGGAGAAGTGTGTCACATCTTTTCTGTATGACCTTACTCTGTCTTTGCTCAGGATAGGGCTGTTGCCAAGATACCACTTCCTGTTCTAACACTTGAGCTACTTAGGTGAGCTGCTCTGAAAGCATTCAGGTAACTGGCTGCTATGCGTCCCATGGAACGGAAGTCTTAATATGACCACAGGAAAGCGAAATGACACACGGAGAAATAGCTTTCAAAGTTCAGTCATAGCGTACATCCGTGCATTTTCCCCCAACACGAAACAAATGTCTGAGTCAACCTGCACTCATACGGTGGCTAGTTTGGTGTTAAATTATGTACCGTTGAATATATGATAAGATTGTGGGAATTTTTTTGGTTGTCGGAGGTTTCTGTCAACAACAGCCCTAATCCAGCAGGTTTTCAATGTATTCCTGCTTCAACACACCTGAATCAAACAGTCTATCAAGTCCTGCACAATGACTTGTGTAGGTGTGTTGGAGGCGTGCGTTGGAGCAGGCAAACAAGGAAAATCTGTTTGATTGCATCAGTAGTAGAACCAGAATGAGTAATCCAAGCTCCAGAGTCTCCTGCCTGATAAAGCTTTCTGCACTGCAACATTTAATGATCTGTGAAACTCAGTTTCTGTTCCCGTTTGAAACTAAATGAAAACAGCACATGTTGTGGTCCATTACAGAGGCAAACAGCACAGTTTTAACTGAATCTAAGGTTCCTGGTACACACATCAATACTGTATTAAGCTGTCATTCAGCTTATAGATGAATACACTCATTCCTCTGACACTTTCAACATTTGGTAGCTTATATTTCTAGTGTACTTGATTTGAATAACAGTGTGTGTGTGTAAGATGCTAGTTTTGAGATTAGATTGCTGTTATGTAAGAGATTTTGATTTCCAGAGAAGATGAAGCATACCTAATTAACCATATGATGGTAGTTCAATCCATAATCAGTGCAAATGATAGCAGATGCTCTCCGTCAGAATGAGTGCACACTGCCACCATTTGTTCCACATGTGCTACTGCCTCTCAAGCTGTGTCCTCTTACTTATGTGGAAATGAGTGAGGCAGTAGTCAAAGTCTGCCTCTAAATTGTCTGTTTTGATTGGAAAAATCGAATAAACCTCCTTTACGTAAAAGAAACACAAGTATTTATTCACTGACCATGTTCTCTTTGCTGTGACCAAATTGTGCATAAACCTTTATCCCTTCTCTCTTTGTCTTTTTTAGCTCTATATTAACAAACCAAGGATGACATAAAGCAGAGGGTCAGTGAGCACTTCCACATCACCACAACCAATGCTGAACTAAATAAACTGACAGGATGCAGGACGTCATCGCAGCAGCCCCACGCCAACACTTGCTTGTTGACCCTCACCTCTGCTGGATGCAGGAGATGAAAGGGAGATCGTCAGGGCTGGTGAGCTCATGCCTCACTGTGCAGGGATGAGCTTTGTCAAGCAGTGGGGAGCTCTTCATCAATGGAACTACAATATGACTCATCTGTCCTGGTCACCCACCTAGTCTCCTTACTGTGCAAAGCCCCTCTTTGTACATGGCGAGAGTGTCTCATCTACCACTTGAGAAATGAACAATCTCTCTCTATAACCTGTGTTGCTTCAAAACCAGGAGTGCAAATCTACCACAGATGATTGACGCATGTGTTCCCACTTACTGTTATGTGATTAAAAAAATAAGTATTCCCTCTTTTAATTCAAAGGTTTTCCATTTTAATCATTTGGCTCCTAATTCAAAATGAGGTAAATACAACCTCAACTAAGCAACAGATGATGTATTGCCTTGTTTCAGGATTTACTTGAAAACAAAGCCAATAATTCAGTGTTTATAAGTGTGTGACTGGAATCCAGGTGCTCGAATCGAATGCATTTATTAAATGATCATTAGCAGGTTTGAGAAGCTCTGTAAAAGCAGATTTGGCAGTAAAGTCTGGAGGAGTCAGGTGTTTGTTAGCACACTGCTAAGGAGCACAAACATCAGTAAGAGTGTTGTAGAGGCAATTGTTGTTGTCAATCAACCTGGAAAGGATTCTTAGGCCATTTCCAAACAAGTTGTGATCCATAATTGCTTTTGGCTGTGCTGCTTTGTCTGTCTGTCTGTTAGCAAAATCACTCAGAAGGTTTGATTATTTTCTCAGGAAATATTAGAAATTGAATAAGAAACAAGGGATGACATTTTTGTAATGACCTGGCAGAGGTCTGCACTCGCTGAGTGCCAATTCTATAACGAGACAGATTAATTTCAAGAAGAAAACATTTAAGTCAACCCCCAATCTTGCCAGAAGTGGAAATCACAGAAACTTCAACCCAATCTGAATCTACAAAAAGCCCAGAGCTAGATCTCATTTCGGTCGTTAGATATTAAGATTCCTGATATTAAAGTTCGATTTGAACAGTTACAGTGGAGCGAATCTTAATGTTTTTTTTAAAAGGTTAATTGAGCAGGTGAAAACAAATGAAATGTTTAGTCATATTACATTGCACCAAGTTTGGGGAAAACCAAGCTTCATATCGCATGAGGGGGGATGATTTGGACCATTTTCAGCAGAAGTGGACACCTTGAAGTGGTTCGTGTTGAATTCTTTTTTGTACTAATTAAAATTCTAATTCAAAATAAATCTATGTCTCCCCATGGAAACAAAAGGCACCAAGAGAAGATGAACAATCAAGGTATAAGTTTTCAACATAGATACAAGATAAAAATAAGTCTAAAAAAACACATTCAAAGTTTACCCATCTGCCTCCTGCTGCCATTCAGTGTATTGGCTGTCATGAACAAAGCGTTTCAGTCTCTGGAAACACGGTTTGTGTAGCTGCCTGAATACTGTTCATGGAGTCTGCTGATCTTACACGATGGAAAGCAGCCTGTGTTGAAGTACAGTCACTTGTGAATAGGTTTTCACTGTATTTGGGATGTAAATAGTGGCTTTACTGAGTGGAACGTGCAAGGGATTAGAAATATGATAACACTCAATAAAATAAAATTTAAAAATAATAATAATAATAAAAAGCCAGCAAAAGGTTCCAGAATCCCAAAGTGTTTAGTTTTGTCAGGGAACTGCTGTCTCTGCTGGCATCCTCTGAGATACCAACATATTCTGGAGTCAAGTCTGAGGTTATCTGTCTAACAACTAAATCACTAGTGCCACTGGGGTATTCTACAAGACCTTGACAACAAGCATACAACCAAACAACAATGGCTAGAAAAGAGAATCAAACTGTTGCAGTGGTCCAGTCAAAGTCAAAATCACAATCAGATTAAAATGCTACGGTGGGACCTCCCATACGAAAGTCTTGTATAGACAAACAGCCGCACCTCAAAGAACTGAAGCAATGTTGTGAAGTAGAGGGACAAAATTCCACCAAAATGATGTGAAACTGATTAAGTTGTTCATAAAAGCTATTGATACATTCGTGCATTTTGCTTTCCTCTTAGTTGTAAAGTAGTTTAGCTGAACATGAGAAAAAAAGTGAAGTTTTTAAATGATGTGCTTTCAAAAATAGTAACATTTTCATTGTTTTAGTTATTTCAAAAGAATGGTAACATTATTTCTACAGGGAATGGAAACTCAACACATTACTATCACGATGAGTCCTTCACACCGTAAAGCACATCAGGGACCCATTAAAGAATAAAAAAGAGCTCTGGGTATTAAAGCTAAAATAATCATTTGGAAAATGTGTTTTTTCAATCTAAATTTTCCTTTTTTAAAATAAATTATATTTTCTGTATAGCATATTTGTAAATTACACCCCAGCTGTTTTTATGAATAATGTCTTATAAACTTTTTTTGCACGAAAATATTTGGTTGAAATGTAGATATTTTCTGAACTTAATAAAAAGATAAATAAATTTAATTTAAAAACTATTAAATCTGGCCAGTTTATGGATAAAACTGTTCACAACAAATATTTGACGCAGTTCCCCCCGCTGACCACGTGGTGGCAGCACAGAACCCTCATAGCTGCACCAGAGGGTGTGGGCTGCACACAGATGTCACCACCCCCACTTGAAACGTCTACTTAAATCTGCTTCATTTCGACCCACAATAGTACACGCACGGGACCAGCAGTCATCTTTCCCATAGTTCATTTGCTTTCACTTGCATGAAAGCGACCATGGCGACACTTTTCCTGATGTCAAACCTAAGAAGATGCGTCTTCTCTCAGATTAGAATGGCATCTGATCAGGTAAACTGTTGAAAACTGGTGACAGTGTCTGTTGTTAGCATTAGCTCGATCATTTCAACCCCCCACACGCGTGGTCACGGGAAACCAACTGGTCAGTTGGTTAGTAGCTTCATGTCTAGTCGGGGATTATTAGATTATGCAGGTTTAGTTAGGGCTCTTTTAAATAAAGTTTGCAAATAAGGCTGCAGCATAGAAATTGTTCATTGGAAACAAATAAAAACAATATAAATCGATAATCTCTTAGGAAAGCTTATGGTGGGGGTGGGGACCCTTCAGGATCAGAGTCCCGTCACAGAAAGACAAATGCTTTGTGGTGATCTATGTGTGACCCACATGTTTTAGTATTAGTCTTTTGCTTTATTGTAAGTTGGTTATGTGACACAATGGATGCAAAAACATGAATGGGTGCTTTGATCCGTTTGTTTTCCTTTGACTTTAAATAAAAAATGTTTTGTAAATTAACTGAACCCTTGTTTTATGTAAAAGAATGATCTAAAACTAATCCTGATTCCTGCGGTTTTGTATAGCATGAAATGTGACAAGCCATGTTGTTTATCTTCACATGATTATTAAAGTACCCAAGTTTGCCATTGTCTGAAATTCTGAACCTCTCAGCCCATAAAATCTTAAACAATCAGGAATATTGAAAAAAATAGGAACCATTTTCTAGCTTATATCGCACTTGTTTAGGTTTTTTGTGTGAATGTAAGAGTACTTCTCAGCAAAGGCCAGTCAGGCTAGTAAAACATGAAATTTAGACATGGGGAAATACTGGGTCATCCTATCAGAAAAGATAAATCCGACCCACAATTTCTAAAGTTGAAACATTTAAATTCACATTTAGTTGTAAATGATATTATCTTCATGTAGTTGCACTGATTCAGATTTTTTGTAAATATATAAAAGAAGGCTGAGTGTGAGCAGCCGGTGACATTTTTCACTTTTTTTTCGTTTTTAGTAATTGCCTATGAAGTCATGAAGTAGCATTTGTGACTCCTATAAAAAAATAGCCTCCATGAAAAATGAACACATTACTAACAGCCATTGATAATGCTTAATTGAAGATAAATTGCTCTCCAAAAGAACTTGACTAAAGATTTAATTTCCGTGATTTATCATTGCTCCCATCAGCCCAAAATATATGATCTCTAACTTCTGGCTTAGATGAAAATTAGATTATGATTCACTGATCGATAGAGAATTGGAGATGACGTCAAATGTTTGCAAGCACGCCGTAATCTTAATGGGTTGCTGCCCATCAGGATGTTGATGTTCTATTTGTGTAGAAATTACACGCATGCTGTTTTGTTTTCCAGCTTGGTGAGCTGGGTAAAGGAGCAGGCCGAGGTGGAGGTGGTGGCGGCTCTGTGAGAGCGGCAGGAGGTTCATTGGGAAAGCGAGCAGTAGTAGAGGAGGAGCGGTACTTTCGGTAGGACATGATGGCAGTGATTGAAAGCTCAAGCCTGTGTCCTTGGGTTGACTTTTCAACCCTCTGAATTTCTTTTCCCCCTTGCAGACAGAAAGAGGAGGAGCTTCTGGAGGCGCTGAGGAAACATCACCATGAGGAGATTGAGCACCACAAAAAGGAGATTGAGCGCCTACAGAAGGAAATTGACCGTCACAAGGGCAAGATTAGAAAGCTTCAGCATGACGACTAAGGCAGAGAAGCTTGTTGTTATTTCTCTACCTCACAGAGCAGTCAGACAAGTCAGGGATTGGCGACATGACTGCTAAAACAATAAAAAGATTTGATTTTCTTTCTGTTGTCTAGTTTTTCATATTTATTTTGTATTGTGAAGATTAGGCTGCAGTATCACGGAATTTAATCGAGTTAAAGTGAAATCAAATGTTGGTCTTCTTTGTTGCATATATAGGTACTCGTTTTCTCCCATATCTTTCCCATCCTTCCTTTTTTTTTTTTTTTAAAGGTTAAGCAGGTCAACCCTGCAGGACAGAACCCAGAGGTTTATACAATAGTTTTCCAAGAAAGGGTGTATTGCCAAACCAGCTGTAAAATGACCCCTGAAACCCTTGTAACTTAAAATGAAATGCAAAACCAGGGTTAAGTGTTGTAATGATAAAAATAGCTAAACCAACATAGGAATGGAGTTATAAAAATAAACTGAATTGAATGTAAAGGAAATAATACCTACTGCATATTTTACCATGCTTTTTTTAACAGCTCAGTGGGAAGACATACATACTTTACACTATAGTGTTACTTTGTGTTTTTTAGATTCTTCCATGTAGTTTGGGGTTTAACAAAGACCCTTTTCCACCTGTAAACCTCGATTTATTATTTCCTAAATTCTAATATGTATCTTACTAAAATCAAAGATTACTGAAAAGTTACTCAAAAAGATTGGCAGCTATATTATTTTCTTTTTCTAATTGTCAAAACTCAATATTTGAGGTTTTCCTGTAAAAGTGGAAATGAAACACGTCATACACTAAAAAGACAAGGGATATGAACTATAAGTATATGAAATCTTAAATAAAACGCTATTTTTTTCTTATCTATATTTTTCCTACTTTTTTGTGATGATTCCTTTTGGTAACATGGCATGGTTATTTTACACAGTTATGCACATGGCCCCTTTATAATTTTACCGTGTTTTCCCCCGAAATTAAGGAAAAATGCCTCTGGCTGCGCTCGCGTTGCTGAACAGGCTCATCCAGTCGCCCTTCCCGAGTTCTCGCTGAGATCTCGCGATGGTTACTGAGCCGTGGCGTTGTTCGGGCGAGCCGACGACGAGACCGTTGGTGTCTGGAAAATTGTCTCGTGGGCTAGACACAAACATTCTTCATATTAGCCATTTCTGATACCTCCGACAATTTAGTAGTTTCATATTTTAAAAGACGTCGCAGTTAGTTACCTGAGTTAGACCGGTAAGTCTTGCTAACTATCTATTTGAGCATTGTACGACGTCTGTGTTTGATTTGTGAGAGGTGCCTGTCTGCAAGATGAGGCCTTCTAGTTAGCTCGCTCGTTAGCTAGCCGTAAGTGTATCTGGATCAATAATGTAATACAGATGTAATGGAATCCAGCTTGCTCGGATGTTTTTTTCGTATATTTTGATATACACCCGACGTCAACTATCAATTGAAACGATGTCTACCCGGTGAAAGGTTGATCATGTAAATATTGCACATAAAACGTTTTCATCCCGCTTGTTAGCAGGCTGCATGTAAAGGGGGCGGGACTGTGGCAGTTCGTGGATTCCTCAAGACGCCGGTTTATTTTGCTTTGCAATATCTAACATTGTCCTCATCGTTGATGATTGTTAAATAGTTTTTGTTGCTGTTGTCCTTGCTATATTAATCATCGCTATTGCTGCCTTATGGTATACGAAATAGCAATGGTTTTACCTTCAAACCCTAGGCCGCGTTAGCAGAAACAGCATTTTTAAATTGATAATGAACAGCAGAATAATGGCGTTTGAAGACATTCAACACAATTTAACATTCTGAATTCTTGTGGTTTCATTATTAGTTTTATCGTTTTTGGCATTTTCTAAAAAGAAAAATATTTTTGATTGTTTTGTTACAGGAGAATGGCTGCTGCTGAGGTGAATGGTAGTTCTGTCACACCAAAGGAAGAAGAAGAGCCCATGGATGTGACTGCAACACACACAGAGGACTACCAGACGCTAATTGATGCAGGCCTACCACAGAAAGTTGCAGAAAGTCTAGATAACATCTTCCAAACAGGTGGGTAATTGTAATAATGTCTCATAAAGCTTTGATATATATTTAACAACATTCTGCCTCAGAGTAATAAGACATTTTTTGAAGTTTTATCATGACAGTGAATATTTATTTTTTCACCACAGGCTTGGTCTCATATGTTGACCTGGACGAAAGGGCTATCGATGCACTCCGGGAGTTTAATGAAGAGGGAGCACTCACTGTGTTGCAGCAGTTCAAAGAGAGTGACCTGTCCCATGTGCAGGTAGTTTTATCCTTGTGTAAAGATTTATTTCATGTGCATTTATTTTGAATGCAAGCCTTAGTGATGTTTTGTTTGTTTTGAAATCTAGAATAAAAGTGCATTCCTGTGTGGAGTCATGAAAACATACAGGCAGAGGGAAAAACAAGGAAGTAAGGTACAAGAATCCACCAAGGGCCCAGATGAGGCAAAAATAAAGGTAAATGGTTTAGCTTTAAATTCATAATGCTGTTCAAATATCCTTCTGGTTTAATTAATATTAATGTGTTTTACAGGCACTGTTGGAGCGGACAGGATACACCTTGGATGTTACAACTGGACAAAGAAAGTATGGAGGCCCCCCACCTGAGAGCATGTTCAAAGGAACACAGCCAGGGATTGGAACAGAGGTAGAGCTGTAATATACTAATATCTAGATGCAGTCTGTTAAGTCAGGAGTTGATGGCTTATATTTTCATTACTGTTAAATTAAGGTTTTGATTTGCCTTATTAGCCGCTATATCACATTCATACACAAATGATGACCTGTCCACTGAATTCTTAGGAACATTTAACAAAATTGAAATAAATTGAGCTATGAGGACAGAGACAAATGCAACATTGAATGCTAACCTACTCTGAGATGATGACGTAATTTAAGGGATGGATGCAGGCAGTGTCATAGCTGTTGTCCTGTAAAATTTATGTTTTTTGTACATTTATTGATGTTTCTTCATCTTTTTTTTTTCTTAGGTGTTTGTTGGAAAAATTCCTAGGGATTTGTATGAAGATGAACTTGTGCCCCTATTTGAATCAGCTGGTCCCATCTGGGACCTCAGGTTAATGATGGACCCTCTGTCTGGTCAAAACAGAGGTTATGCCTTCATCACATACTGCAATAAGGACGATGCACAAAAGGCTGTGAAGCTTGTAAGTAGTTTTAGGGAGTTGTGAAAGTGGCAAGTCAACACTGAAACTAATCAAGGAAGATTAGCTTTGGAAATATGGAATACTGGTTCCATATCCTGATTAAAACAGGACATTATTTGCATTCAAGACTGTTCCTTGAATAATATGAATAAGTGAAAAAACTCTCTTTAGATGCAAGATTTTGCTCTGATTATGTTTTTTCTTTTTTTCAGTGTGATAACCATGAAATACGCCCCGGAAAGTACTTGGGAGTGTGTATATCTGTTGCAAACAATCGCCTGTTTGTTGGATCGATTCCAAAAAACAAGACGAGGGAAAGTATACTAGAAGATTTTGGCAAGGTCACAGGTTTGTTTCCCAAGCATGGCAATGAATGTAATTTTACACTTCTCTTAACAAACCCATGGACGTTACTACAAATGTACAGTTGTTGTTTTCTTGTAGTCAGAGTTGTTATTGTTGTACCTCACAGAGGGTCTCCAGGAAGTAATATTGTACCACCAGCCAGATGATAAGAAGAAAAATCGCGGTTTCTGTTTCTTGGAATACGAGGACCACAAATCTGCAGCACAGGCACGCCGCCGCCTGATGAGCGGGAAGGTCAAAGTGTGGGGAAACCCCGTCACTGTGGAGTGGGCAGACCCTGTCGCTGAACCAGACCCAGAAGTCATGGCTAAGGTTGCCTATTCTTCTGTCGTCATTAAAAACACATCCACAGTCCCCTATGTTGTAAGGTTACTAATTCCTCAATTTTTGCATCGTTGTAGGTGAAGGTACTCTTCGTGAGGAAGCTTGCAACAGCAGTGACCGAAGAACTTCTGGAGAAGACTTTCTCCCAATTTGGAAAGCTAGAGCGCGTGAAGAAATTGAAAGACTATGCTTTTGTACATTTTGAGGAAAGAGATGCTGCAGTTAAGGTGTGTTTTTCATCCTGTGTCCAAAGCATATGTGTGTGGATTCTGTGAACTTTACAGTGATGGATTGTTTATTCAATCAGGCCATGGATGAGATGAATGGTAAGGAGCTGGGAGGAGAAGAAATTGAGATTGTCCTGGCAAAGCCCCCAGACAAGAAAAGAAAAGAGCGGCAGGCAGCTCGGCAGACCACCAGGAATGTAGGGTGAGTGAGTCACACACGCGACCGGTCGCCCACACGATTAATTCTAATTTAAGGAGTCAAACTAATGACACCCTATCCTCTTCTCTCTAGCTATGACGACTACTACTACTACCCACCTCCTCGCATGCCGCCACCAGGCCGAGGCAGGGGTCGTGGTGGGCGAGGGGGCTATGCCTATCCACCTGATTACTATGGCTATGAGGACTACTATGATGACTACTATGGCTACGACTATCATGACTACCGTGGTGGCTATGAGGACCCTTACTACGGCTACGAAGATGTGTACAGCATGAGGGGCCGTGGCACTCGCCCCAGCAGGGGGGGGCCTCCACCACCCAGGGCCCGCGGTGCTCCACCAGCGCGAGGCCGAGGTGGCTACGCCCAAAGAGGACCACCTCTGGGTGGGCCGAGGGGCGGCCGAGGGGGGCGAGGAGCCCCTTTCCAGCCTCAGAGAGGCCGTGGTCCTCGCGGCGCCAGGGGCAATCGTGGGGGGAATGTCGGCGGAAAGAGGAAGGCAGATGTGTTTAACCAGCCTGACTCCAAGCGCCGCCAGACCAACAACCAACAGAACTGGGGGTCCCAGCCCATCGCCCAGCAGCCCCTGCAGCAAGGGGCCGACTATTCCGGTAACTATGGTTACAGTAATGACACCATGGAGTTTTCACAGGATTCTTATGGGCAGCAGTGGAAGTAGATGCACCAAAAGGTATTTGGAAGCAAAAAAAGAGAGAGAGAGAGAAAAAAGAAAATAAAAAGAAAACATCAACAAAAGAACAAAAACAGGAGATTGGCCACAATTTTTTGATTGACTTTTTATTCTTCATCCCTCCCACACAAAAAAATAAATCTGTATATATCCCAGAAAAAATGGACAGACTGCAGAATTGGCTCAAGATTGGCTGGCAATCCTTTTGGCTGAAGAAATGAACCATTATGGTCATTTCTTACTCCTACGTTTACATTGGGACACGTCTTTAAAAAAAATAGTCACAAACACACAAACATTTTTATCGTTACTTTTTGTTCCTGGTCCTTTTAAAGCCAACAATGAACATTTACTAAGAAGTGGACATTCATTCTAAGAAATCTGAGAGGACATTAAATAATGAGTTTTGCCTTGCAGGAAGTTTTTGTCCATGCCCTCATCCTCCCCTCCCCTTCTTGTACTCCCTTTATTTGTGGTTTCTCATAGCTGCTTAGGGACTTGCTTGTAAATAAATGCATATGGTTAGAGCTTCATACTTCATTTTTTTTGCTATGGTGGAGAAAAGAATCCACAGGAAGGAAGAAAATCAAAGTTTTGTAATGTTCGAAGTGTATGCCTAGCATTTCTAGAGGTAGTCCAACTGTGATTATTTTATTTTTTAAAAACCAATACCATAACTTCCTTGTTTTCTTTAAACTTGCCCAGTAGAATTCGGTTTGGCTTACCTTAAGAGCCATAGCAGTTTGTTCTCTGATGTTCTTTGTATTTATAACTTTTACGTTTGTTCAGTTTCAATAAAACTCAGCTGAGAATCAGTCAATTGTCAGATACTCAAATTCAGTGTTGTCTTTCAATATTTGATTTGATTTATAATCTCAGTTCTCACATTTGGAAGCGCTTCTTATCCAAGTCAAATTTCTTTCCCCTGAAAGGAGAACTCCAAAAGACTGAAAATTGTGCAGTCAGACAACGGAACGAGAACTTGAGAAGTGTCTGGATGATACGGTGGTCAAGCAGGATTTTAACCCTTTATTCCTCAGTGTGTTCAGAATGCAGTGATTTCCTGCACACAGAATTTTTATAGAGACTGGTTCAGCAATGCCACCTACAATTAAAGGATCAAACTGTCTCAAACAGGATCAAAACATCTGACTCCTTACCATTCCCCAGGTTTGTTTTACATCTTTCAGACTGTGCTTACAGGTGTATGGTTAATGCTTTAGTAAATCTCAGCCTATCCTCTACAAAATGTTCTCTGTCAGTCGCCACAAGTGGAAGAAAATTTGCCCATGCCAAAATGTCGTGAGTTTAAACATATACTGTAACAATAAAATAATAAACATTTACTAGTACATTTGGACATGATCATTTTTCAGTACTTTGATATCTCATTTTTGTACACCTTTCTCAAGTACATGGTGAATTCTTATGGGGCTGACATCTACTGAAGCTTTGATTCAGTACACCTTCACACAAACTGTAAAGATGAGAGCAAGTTTGGATTATGTTGAGAAGTCACATGAAACTTGAACAATCTCAACAGTGACACCGAGTTAAAGAAACGCATCTGACTTTGAATGGATTTCTTCCTGTATGCTGAGTTGTTTTGAATTTAATTTTGTTCCTTCCAAAAATCAGCACATCAACCTCAACAAATCTCCTTTTGAAGACACCAAGGATCTGGCCATCCAAAGGGTTAAAATTCCTGAAACTGGCATTCACCAATAGCAAGAGATTGCATTTTAGAATTTGTTTTGACGTAGAAAATTGCTCTTAGCTTTTACTTCTTGGTGCCATGATATTGTTGTCTTTTGTTTCACGTGTCTGTCCTCTTATTCCAACCTGCCCAGGTGGAGAAGCAATGAGAGCAGCACCACTAGAATGAGGAACTCACCTGAACGGTACTCAAGGGTGAGCTAGCCTTGCACAGAGTACTGTCTCCTCTCCTGTAGCTATTTGTAATCACTGGAAAAGCACTAGCCACAAATAATCTATTACTCTAATTTTTTTCCTTGCTTATTTGCTGTCCTGTAAATCAGATGTTAACAATAAAATCTGGTAAAGGTGATATATTCTTTTGAGGATATGAAGAAAAGTCACTCAAGTTGACTGGGAAATGTATAGAAACCTTGTTCCTGTATTATTTGGCCATCCAGAGGATATATGATCAGGGCATATTTTCTCATCTCAGAGCAGAATTCATGCACACCTCTTGGTGTCAAATGGCTGCTTCTTTAAATTGGATTAAACAGCCAGAAGGTAGACAGTGAAGGATTTTGGGAAGCGCTGTAAATCCAAAACCATGCACGCACCTGTTGCATGTCTGGGCTCACTGCACCAAAGTCTCGTCAGCTGTCTGCACACATGTTGAAAGTGGCGGGATGGAGAACGACATTTCCCCTCCTGTGCCACTAGAGGTAGCAGCTACGCGCCAGCATGACTGCTGATCCATTGTTTCTTTTTTTTCGATGCTGCAAATACCGACCATATCCAAAGATCAAAATGAGGTAACTTGTAGATCTGTCTCATCAAGAAAGGTTGCTTTTTCAATTTGTGCTGAGAGGACTGGGGATCCAAAACCGAATGTCGGATAATTGGCTTATTTAGGAACAATGGCTGCGCTTCAAAACACATGACTTTACTTTTTATCACCACATGATGGCACTATGAAGGCTGCATTATTTATATTTCTCAGGTATAGACTGGGATGCAGAAACCACCAAACAGCAGAGAGTAGTTGTTGGCAAATATTTTGATTTAGCACCAAATTGCCATCAAATACTGGAGTGTCACTTTAACAGCTTCTCATATCAGAACTGTGTCTTTATATGTTGCCTCTTGTCAGCAGGCAGTAATGGAGCTGCCCACATCCATGTGAATGAGTTCACACTATTGGAAGAGACTGATTGGTAAGACAGTTCATTATCAATAACGCTCAGATCGATTAAACATGCTTCTTAATATCTTATCAACATATTTATTCTTCCAAAGCAAGTGAGTTCGGTGAATATCTGTATTTCTCTAAAATAAAGCCTTGTAGCAGTCTTGTGTTAAAGACAGCAGTGTCTCCTATAATGTCTGCTGGTTAGATCAGTCCAGAGAAACAGACAATATTTGTTAGCATGTCTTTGTGTGGCCCTTTGTATTTTTTTTTTATAGCTCAGTGGGTACAGTCGTCCCCACCAGGTGTGCGCCAGATCTGTTGTAGGATTTCAGACACCTGAGGATGGATTCATCAACACTGACGTCAGTGAGAACGCACCCACTGGCTTGTCTTCCTCCACCAAAACAGACCAAAGGTGAGAGAAGTGATTGCGGATTAGTGTGGTCAGGAAAAACATTCAGTTTTATTAACTGATTGATGTAATTAAATATAAATGCCACAGCAGTCCTGTTAAACTATATCTACCTTTATTGAGTTATAGGAAAAGAACAGTCACAATAGTTTGAATGCTCTATTCTTTTTACTTTGACAGACAGGAGGACGATATGTGATCCACAGCTCCACATCCAGCAGACTGCTGCTTCAAGTTGTTCTCCTCTCCAATGCTCTGGAGATTGTACAAAATGTGTTATCTGAATAAATGCATTTGTGCATGCTTATTTTTCTTTTGAACATTGATATGAACCCTGTTATTTTATGTTAAAAGGGTATTTTTTGGACCTCTGGTGGATTCATTCTGCATTGTGTGCACCATCGGGGTTATGCAAATAATGATGCATCACATTTAAACTGCGCACCAGCCCAATGATGGAAAGGACTATTTGCAGCTGACTACAGAGAGTTTTGCGCATCTGACAATAAACGGGTCACTGAAGGGGGAGGAGTGACTAACAAAAACGTATTTCCAGCCAACTTGCGTGGATCACCAGTCTAAAGCCACTTTCACACTGAAATTAGCGCGTCGACGCGGGTTTTTCAAAGCTGAGTTAACCCGCGATCAATCGGCATTTGGCTCCTTTCACATCAACATAAAAACGGGCGTCTGATCCTCTGCTGGCAGCTGCGTTGCTCACAGATGTGAGTTTGGTGATGCATCACGCTGCGTTCACGGTAACGATGTTACCCAGCGCAACAGAAATCTAGGCAAGTAAACAATAATTGTTGCCATTTTTCTGACTTATGTAGCCTATTTTTAAGTTAAAGTTTTGTTTAAAAAAGTAAACAATGTAGAGCGAGTCAGACCGGAGTTAATGTGCTTTCTTGTTTTACACTTTAGTGCATCCACACAACTCAGCGGGTGGCGGCTGAAGCTCCTGAATGCGTGCTGAAGCAGAGATGTCTGTTACCTTTGCATGAAAAGCAACTGGCAAGATGTCATGTTGTGGACATGTACCGCCCAAAGTCATCAGTAAATTAGCGGGTCAACCCGGGTCTGGAGTTCACACCGCATGCCGATCGGAGCCGAGCCGTTTAAAGCCGATTTTAACCCGGGTCGCTGAGCCTTTCACATCGGCACCAAAAGCCGATTGTGCGCGGGTTTAAATGGGTTTTTTGACCAGTGTGAAAGGGGTAACCATCAAGTTTTTCTCATTGGTGAAACCTCGGCATCAAATCGTCGTAACTCACAATCTCACATGACTTTAACAGCCAGGCTGACATAAAAACTATGTTTTGTTAAACATTAGTGTTTTAACTGAGTGATTGCAAAGTGCAGACGACGTGATTGGTAAAGTTCTTCAGGAATGTTGCTTCTATATTCTAGACATCTTCACACCCAGGCCTGTCCTACGAAGCTGGGTTTTCTCTTATCCGGGTAACTGTTCCCAAGTCCGGTCAACTCCACCAGGGTTGCGTCTCAGATAACAATGTTAATAATAAATCTTACATAGAACTACAAAAGCCGGGTTTTATGGACCCACTACGACTCGCGCTGTCACAGAATTAATATTCCAACACAAAGCGCTCACATGGCACGCTGAGCAACAGAGACGTCATATGAGGCTGGAAACTGGTGGAGAATGCAGACCTCACCGCGTTATTTTTTTTATTAATCATTACCAATGACTGTGGACGTTATTTTTAATTTAACCGCACTAAAGGAAGAATTACCGCGATCTCCACACATTTTTTTTAAATCCTTGGATTCAAATGATTTTCCAGAT
>JAVQJG010052131.1:0-11657 GCA_036024015.1 Craterocephalus amniculus | reverse complement strand
CTTGGTTTTGGATGAAAATGATTTTTCAACAAACCCACCAATTGGTCGTAGGTACGGTCTCCCGGCTTGCCCGGACTGAGCAGGTTCCTTATCAGTGCATAAGTTTGGGCACCCACGCTACTCAGCAGCACAGCCCGTTTCTTCTCTCCGTCAACGACGCCATTTGCCACGAAGAAATAATTCAAAATCTCACAGTATTCTTCCCAGGATTGCAGTCCACTGTCAAAAGGCGCCACGGATCCCATTGTTCTCCAACGACGGGCACATGGTCTTCTTATGAGGACATGGCACGGCCGCTAGCTTAACTTCACTTGCTAACCTACGTAGCACCATGTAACTCCTCATTCAACATTCAGCTTTCATCCTCGTCGCCATATGTGGTAGAAACAGTTAAATTCATTTTGATAAACAACGAATTACAGACTAAATGAAATGCAATTAAATGAGAAGCAAATGTCAAAGAGAACATCACATGTAAAATATGTGGCTCGAGAAACAAATAATTAAAATTTTATTGAAAACGAAATAGCTAATTTTATCTCCCCAAGCATGAATTTACAAACCTGTCACGTTGCAGTTTGGGACACTCTGAAATTGCAGACTTCCAACATGATTCATGTTGTCATCAGAAATTCTAAGTTTTTGTCCTGCTCTCCTCTGGTACAAATGTCCATGCAAATCCCTACTTTGTAATCCAAAACAAACCATGTCAACCACATAATCTCACTGCACTCAAATCCTATGATGCGATCTACAAAAGATTGAGTTTTCTGAAAATGTGATATCAGCTTTTTTTCCCTCGTTGGTGATTTCCAGTGTTGACTTGAGAGAATCTAACGTTGCGTTCCATGCCGTCTGTCTTCCAGGACTCAACTCTCTGCCCTTTGATCCAGCAACTAACAACGACCCACTGCAGTTCAACAGTTCCAGCGGGCCGCTGGTGAGCGAGTGTGCTCCTTTGGAAACCACTGCTGAGAGCAGCAAGAAGAGGAAGAGGGCCAGCCTGCCTCCAGGTACCAACAGCTGTCCCCCATGCTTTGCCCTCACACTGCCGCAGGACTACTCGTAAACCTCAAATCCCCATCATTTTCACAAGCATGTCAACTTAGAAATTGTCTAAAAATCTTAATTACATAACACCTTCGTTCACTTTCATACAACAGCTAGATGTCATACCTTCCTCTTCCTCCACAAACAGGAATCGTGGTATAAGCCTATTATTTGCCATAAAAGTAGCTTATTCCAGTATTTTTTTGTTTTCCATTACCTTGCCATGTCCTGAGGCTCTTGTTGTCTGCCCTGTTTTAGAGGTCAGGCAGCTGCAGTGGGGAAACTGCTTCACTGAGATCGTGTGTGTCCGACTGTCTGTTACCGTGCCAACACCACCTGCCAATCACAGCTCCAACACGCCTTCAGTTCTCTTGCACAAACACTGACCTTTCACTCAAGGAGGGGCACACAGAGATGTATGTGTCCGTGTGTTTATGTGAGTGTGCTATAATTAAACAGCGATTTGAGTGAGTGCTGGGTCGCCTGGTAATGTGTCAAATTAAAGAAGGACTTTCTAATTAAAGAATTAAGAAGTACCAGCTAATTAATTGCTTTGTAAGTGGAAAGAAGAAGGCCCTTTAGACAAAGAGGTGTTGTTGCATCTTCTCTGCTTCCGTGGCGATGCTAATTGGTCTGGATTAATACTCCACATTAACGCCACCCTAATCGACTGTTCATCTTTTCTTCACGTCCTTACATGGATGAGTTCACGCCTTGATAACTTAAATGACTTTTTAATTCACATACCAAGTTTGACTATGGTTAGGTAATATATCACTGATGATTGTCTTACAAATTACCAGGATCTGTGCAAACGATTGATTTCTTTTAATGCTGATAGATGCTCATCATTTTTGTGATTTTTGTTTTTCCTGTTCGCCATAAATCAGTAACTTATTTTTAGAGTACATCTTATTGATAGTAGACGTAACGTTTTTAGTGTCTGAAACACAAAAGTATTGTTAAATGTAACATAGTGTGATGCCTGTGACACTTAAAAATAATTCAATTTTTTAGGTTTTTATATTCATTGCATCATCATACAGGAAGTATTATTATGAGATAGCTAACTTTTTAAAAAGGGGAAAAAAGTCTGTGTGATAAAATGCACTTAGCTGTGCTTTGTGATGAAAAACTGAAGTGTAATTGTGGGGAATTGTGCACCCTTTTCAAAGCTGTAATTTATAAATGAGAAATAAGCACTCAGGCTTTTGATTTCCCTCTGCAGCACTGACAGCCAACTGTCATGTCCTTAGTCTAACATGAAATCACTCTGTCACTGCAGCTAGTGAGTTTTTTTTTTATGCCTTTGCTGTGGCTAGAACAGCGGGTATTTTAGGTCTGCCGTATTGCAAGAACAAACAGAGAGAAAGAAATATCCAAAACTGTAAGAAAAAAATAATTTAGAACAATTAGCAGTTATTACTCTGCTAAGAACAATGCAGATCATCTAAATAATCACTACCCTGGCTGGCAAAAGATTAAGTCTTTCCTTAGCTCTGTCAGGCTCTTCAAGAACGCTGCAAGTTATTAGAATTAGACTCTATTTGAGTATTTGACCCTACAGCTTTGATTAATATAGGATGTCGAAATGACTGATCAAATTACACTTTTTTGACTTTTTTTTTTGTTAATTTTTGTTAACCTAATTTGTTTTCTTTCTATAGTTTTGAAATGATGTGAAAATTACACTCAAACCACAAATGTTGTTAATGCAAAGGACTGAGAGATTTTGTGGTAACGCTTATTATTCTAAGGTTGTCAACATTTTTTAAGCTGCTGATAGGACCATCAAGAGAAATGGATGTTTTGTCCATATTTTGTTTCTCTTTTAAATGAGAAGAACACAGTTTATATTGTTACTTTTCCTGTATTTGTAGAGATGTACGGTTTCATCTCGAGATGTATTTCGGAAAGTTTAGTCGTTTGGTGGAGGTCTAGATAAACTGAAGTAGTGGATTCATTGGCTTGTGGTGTGGATTGTGTCAAAGCCCTGATGGTTTTCAGTGAAAATGAGGTCCCTCAGCCGTCTGATGAAGCGCTGACTCTTTAACATCCATACTGACCCAAGGTTATTAAAGCTAATGAAGGGATTTCATTTTCTTTCTTTACACATACTGTTACACATTACAACCCGTTACGTTACGTATGTGTGAAGCAGCCAAAAAAACACATTTGCTTTTGCTTTTTTTGCTTTTTTCTTTACATTATATACAGCGTATCAATAGAGCTTTCGGGTTTTCTTGGCAGTTAATAACCAGTTTTTCATCAGCGAGAGGACTGGAGAGTAATGAGAGATAAATTTTCGGTATGTTGACAAAAAATATGTCATGCTTATCTCAGAAATGGATGTAGATTTAATCCACAATCAAATGTTGAGATTGTTTAATCTCCCAGCCCTTGTATACAGCCTCGCCTTCTGCTTGATGTTGCCAATAAGAAATCCAAGTCATTCTGTCCCTGTGATGGATTCTCCTCTATAGTTGTCACAGTAACACCAAACAACAAGCAGCCTGACACAGGCAGTAATTAGGAGCCCTCTCCTCCTGTACACAGTCGGTGGAAATGTTTGAAGTTGAGTTCATTTTCTGTTCACTCGGCCTCAAAATAGACACTCACTTGACACACAGATTCAGTGTAACTAATTATATTTTAAGTAGTGGGGTATGAAAAGGTTCCAGAGGAATTGCAGGAATGCAAATCATTGCTGCTTAGTGAGACGTGCCTACTCTGTTGTGACCAAAAAAAGATAAGTGTTGTGTTTCTCTGTGTCCTGCACTGCTGAGGCACAGAATTTTTTAATGTTTTACCATGCTGTTCTGAATCTGCCGGTTTAACAGACTTTTCCTCTCAAGATACACTTGGTCTCCATCTTTACCCTGTATCTTTTTCTTATGTATCCAGGAACAGGAAGCCAGTAAATACAACAATGATGAAATAACAAGCAAATAGAAAAATGAATAAACAAAATCAGAGATCACTCTGTGCCTGGGCATGCTGTTATTTTTTAGCAATCCGTAGTAAGTGGACCCTCGGGGCAGCAGGCACACTGTAAGGATTTTCTCAATCCTTTTTTTTTCTTACAACACAGGCAGAGATGCCATTTTCCTCTCAAATCCTACGGCGTTTAATAAGCTGCAGGTGGTGGAGTGACTCTAATTTTGAAATGATACACATTTTTTAAGTGGGGCCGTGTTTCTGCTTATAATGTCTGCTTTTGGAATAAAGGTGCAAAGCTGGGTGCCATTGTGCCATGCCTGTTACGTGAAAGTAATACTTGTTTGTCGTTTAAAAAAAAACAATATAGTGTGGTATATAGTTCAAAGTAGAGAGGATTTATAAGAGTCCTTGCATGTCAAGGTGGATATAAAGGGCAAGAACTGGACAAAAAGGGGAATTTAAAACATTTCTGAAAGAACTTTTGAAAAACTTTATATTTTAGACGGCTTTTCAGGCTGCAGACTGAGCAGGTTTCACAGTTGTGGGAGGTCGTGTCAGCTTTAGTAATGAGGTGTTTTTGCTCACTGCACATGGACTGTGCCTGCAGCACTTCTTAACTTACATCCTGCACCGATGCAGTCTATAACGGGTCAATAAAAGTGCACACATTCTTAGCTTTTTTCGGAAACATGGTGGCCCAGCTACTGCCTATGATACAACATGGTAACATGCATCAGTGTGTTTAACATGCAGGCTGCTTTCTGTTTCAGCCTCCCTTTCTGTGCAGTTGGAAACTGTGACATTTGGCCTTTGCCTGAATGGATTTCATGTGCTCCTGTAACAAGGCTGTTAGACTGGAAGAAATATTAAGGGGTGATCAGAGCAGAGGCATATTTTCAAGACCTTGTGTATGCATTTATCCAAAGCCTTTCTGATACTAGAATTATGTTAATGAAAATCTGTTTAAATTTTAACACAAATTCCACATAACAGGCATAATTTGTGCTAATGACAGAATTGTGCTCTAATTTCTCAAATCATTAACTATTTGTGGGAACTTGTGGGAATTAAATGAAACATCATTAATTCTGCATACAAAAGGGGAATGCCACAGAGAGAGGGAAAACAAGAATACATGTGCGCTAGATGATGGTTATATTTCAGAGGGCTGCTACACAATGAGATCCCATGTATCAGGTGTGTGTTTGTATACAGGAAAATGTTGCAATATTTGAAACACTAACATTTTACAGTTGTGAATGAACAGCCTTTTCTATATACAGTGATAAACACATGTTAGCAGCAATCACCTGCAAATCAACATTTAATATGTTTTATATGTTTAAGAGGCTTTTTAAGTCCAGGACGATATTCAAATACAACACATTTTGGCCAGTTTTAAACTTCATTCATTTTAAAATGTCAGCGACCTCAGTAGTATGTGGAAGATCTATACTCAGCCACAGATTCATTTTGGCACAGTTTTTGGGACACTGCACACATTTAGCTGTGATGCTCATTCCACAGAAACATTGTCCTTACAAGCCAAGGGGACAGTCAGATTTTAAAAGATATATTGGTAGGGTGAGAAAATAATCAATTCACATTAATATTGCATTTTTTTTGTTTCACAACTTTTAAAACAATTTTCTTGTTAAATCGTTTTTTTCCCTCAAAGAAATTTGTTGATTTTATTTATTTTTAAACATATTTTACTTGTCGGGCATAATAGCAAGCAAATTGATGGTCTGGCTGCTGTGTTGTGTTTTCCTAATTTTGATTCCCCCCCAAGGAAAATGGGAAAAAAATTTGAAAATAAGCTTTTTGTAAAAAAATAAAAATAAAAAAATAAAAAAATCATAATTTAAATCAAATCGGCACCCAAAAAATCATAAAATAATCAAGTCGGTAGGGAACACATTGTCCCAGCCCTACCAGCTGGTATTGTTAAAGGGGATAAATAATCAACCAAACATGAATTTCCTTACTTTTGTGTTAAGTTTATATATCACACTCAGTGTTTGTAGATCAGTCCGTGGTTTGAATGTTTGGCTCTCTTTCTGTTGACATAAACTGTTTCTTCAGTCTTGTCTTCATTGTTGAACTTTAAGCACAAATTGTACTGTACCTTTCAGGCTTAGGTAGTCAACGGGGTCTGTGTGATGTAAAATTCATCATCTGCTGCTGTCCACTAACGTCTGCACAGCCAAAAATGTATGTCAGTATGCACCAAAGGGACAGATATAAACACATCCCCACATGCATACAGACAGTGTACGTTAAACAAAACTCTCCTTTTGCTTTGAACATGTAGTCGTAGCATCGACCACATTGAAGCTGTTTTTAAACAAAGTTTCGTTTTCTCTGAATAAATGCTAAAACTTTATCGTCAATCAGATCAGTGCAGAGGTTCCTACAAAAAAAAGCATTACTCCCCGGTTTTAAAAGTGAACCTGGCTCAGTAGGTCATCATCTGGCCTGATGCTGAATGAGCCAACCAACTTCTCCAGTTTGTACCATAAACTGTGGTGTTTTGCTATTTATTGTCCGACACCCTGCGATGATTTGCTGTTGCAAATGCTGTTGCGCTGTGTTTTGGCATCTGATGAACACATTTTATAGTTGAGACCTATGTGGGAAATCTCTGCTCAGGCTTGGTATTCGGAATTGTCAGAGCTATTTTGTCAGTACAAGGTCTGAGAGAGTGTGTAGTTCATTCTGTGTCTTTATACTCTGGCCTCATTGTGATAAATGGTTTTCAGCCTGACTGAGTTTTTCGTGCAGAGCCACAAAACAGCAGAAAGCTGCAAAGAAAAGAATCTGGTTTTATATTTGAGAAATTACTGTATAATGGTTTCCCTTTTTTTTTCTTTTACATGCACCAGTGTCCCTTTTAGCCTCTTTTTGGGAGGTAATGGATTTGAGCCTTAAATAATGTAATGTGGTGATATTCACCCACTGCTGGCAGGCAACGAGTCATTGGAAGGTAAATAATGAAATGAGCTACTAAAACTGTCAAAGATGACAATGCACGGAGACGTATGACTGTGCCATAGTCTTATAGAGGTGTACGCCGGTAAGTCTGTGCAATGTTGTGATTGCTGTGTGCTGAGAACGGAGATCTACAGCCAGATGTCAGTCGTTGTGATGTAGAAGCCACAGAGTGACAGAAGATTTAGAACGATGCTGATGGATGGGACACAAAACAAAAGACTGGCATTAAAATAAAGTCATTTAGCTAACAAACAGTATGTATGCATCCCTGCTGAGGACTATAAAGACCAGTGAGGGGTTGCTGTCTGGAACCGGCATCTGCTTTCTTCTGAAGTGCTCTGTCAGTACACGTATATAAACTCAAAGAGAAAATAGTAACATAACGGCCTCCACAAGGTTCAACCCCTTTTTTATTCTTTTGGGTTTCCTCTTTCTCAATTGCAACACAATAGTTCGATTGTTTCCTCTGCTACTCTGAGAGAGATAATGACAACACAGCAGCCATAAACTGCTTTGATCCAGGTAAAAGTAGTATTCAGATCCTACAATCTTGACTTCATGCTTTGCATAATCAATCATTTCTTTCTGCTATGCTATGATGTCTCGCTCCGTGCCACTTTTTCATGCTGCAGTGGTCAGGGATTTAGTGCCATTTCACCTCATTTGCAAAGCCTACAAATGCGAGATCTAAATAATTCAGCTTCAGAGGGCCGTCTTGGTACATTCAAGATCAAGCAAATGGCCAAAGCCTTAAGCTGAAGCTCTTCATACAGCCTTAATTTAATCTGCATTTTTATTTTCATTTTATGCACGATTAAAGCAAACAGTTGCAAGGTTGCATGTGGTCCTCCTCATCTTTCAGCTGAGAGGAATCCCTAATCGAGAGGATTTTAGTGTTTTTCATTAAGACACCAGTGACTCAGATTTTACACGTCTATGCCGACTCCGAAAGAAGCACGCTCTCAGAGAGGTTGGATTAATTGATGAATAATTTATTTTGTTGATGGAAATTAGCTTTGTTTTCTACCTTTAGTGCTCCGAATTGTGGTTTCCGCTAGTCTCTGTCGTATTTAAAACTGTGATAATGCTTCTATACTCTTACTGTGATGCTAAGGGGAACATATTTAAGCTTTTACACCTTTTTATGTTTTTTCTTGTCATCATTGATTATGACATCAGTAACCTCTTGATACTCTACAGGAAACTGCCTATTTTGGACAGAGCTGTTCTCACAGCAGCATATTCACCATATTCTCCCTCCAGCTCTTCTCTTCTTCCATCAACACCTCACCCTCCCCTCCTCTGTCCCTCTGTCTTCTCTCAAAGACTCCAGCAGGGTTAACTGATCCACACCAGCTGCGTCTCGCTGCCTGGCATTAGTGCTCCAAACCAGCATGATGAGCATGTCTGGTGTCTCTTCATTATTCTGCCTGCTATTTTCAAGAGGGATATCAGTATACAAGGGCTTCTTACAGGAACCGTCGAACAATGAGACCTAAATCAGATCAGCCTAATTTATAAGGGCAAATTGTGAGCCGTTAGATGAGTCGATCACTCGATACTTCCAGGAGAAATGATGTATAGAAAGTGCACTTTATTGTTTTGGCTCGACCCATCTTCTCCATACAGGAACTGAAACTGTTTCTGAGTGTGTTTTGCAACAAGATGGACCTGAAAAGCGAGAACAGAATAGGAGACAGATGCAGTCTGATGAAAATCAGCTGTTTATAAAGACATATGAGCTACTGCAGATCAGCTCCATTCAGCAGCTGCTGCATGTTTTTGTGTTAAATCACTGATAAGCAGTCAGTATTATAACTGTTAAAACATGGGATAATATTATATTAAAATTCAACATAAATTTAAATGGGTGAGTAGAGATACATACAGAACTGGCTCTGAAACTCTGACTCTGCACATTTTAAAACTTTTTGTTTAACAGAAAGCTTGAATTTCATAGTTAGTTTAGGACTACTTTCTTGTCCATCTAGTAAATATTTCAGCTCTGCATATTTTTTCATTTAGCTTTAAATCATGGTTTTATACTCTTGTTGAACAAACTTCAGGGGTTTCATTTGTCAGAACGCTTCAGCAGTATGTGCGTGAATTTGATTCATCGCACAGAACGTTACAGAACATATTTGAGGTCGGATTTCTTTGACAAACGGTACAAGTTTCCCCGCATTTCCGACATCCTGAATGCCTGTGAGCTGTGCTGATGTCACGCTCTGGATCCTTAAAAAACGACACCCGACATGTAGGCAAAACCTTGTTTACATGCCACACTTCTTCTGTGAGAGTACAGAGCACTTAAAACAAGCGCATAAACAAACTAGATGTGCATGATTTCACATCTGTTTGCATTTATAGGACAGTTAAAGTAAATTTATGAAATATTCACATCCTGCTCTTATGCACACTGAAGGTTGCAAATTGAATTGTTAAAGGCCAGAATAAATGTTTTTGCTGCATAATCCAACCCACAGTAACCATTTTTGTCAAATGCATTCACATTTTTTGCAAGTTTATTATTAACATTTTTATATAGTGACCATCATTCCGACTGTGATCCTTTTTTCTTCTTTTACTCAAAGCTAATCTCAGAGAAGCATCGATTTCACGGCTCCCTAGCGATCGCTGCCAAAACGAACATTCTTTTGATTCTGCAGTTTGAGCACCTGATAGATAAGAAGAAAGTCTTCTACAATCCTGGATATATCTCCGTTTCCTGCATCTCACAGAGCGTTCAGACATGTAAGAAAGATGGTTAAACTCGCCTGATTATGTTCTGGCAAGAATTTTGACCAGTCTTAGTTTGGCTGTTGCTCCCACTTTCTTAAGTTAAATATTCTACCGAGTATTTTCAGAGGTTGAGGACAAGAAACCCAAGCGGTAAAGCGAGCTTTTGAACCAGGACTGAGGTTTTCTGCAGGAAATGGGACCCCATCATCACAAACTCCAGCACTGGATTAGACATGAGGCAGAATAACGAAGCTGCTGTGGCTGTAAGAATTGTCGATTAATGTCATTTAAAAGGTTTTATACCATTCGACTGAAGTACATTCAAATATTTGTCACAGCATTTTTGAGAAGCTTGCTAATGAATCTGAGGGCCTTTTCACATGCCGTGCTCCCATTTGAAAAGGCACAACTCAGGATCGATCATTCCTGAGTTGTGTTCACATGCCAGTGTTTGAACCAGGCTCGGGCACGCTTGGTAATGTCAGCGCCAGAACACTAGGTGGCAGTGTTGAGGAAAGTTGGCTGATAGCGAACAACCGAGAAAGAAGGAAAGCCTTACGTCTTCAGCTCAGTATATCAATGACAAAGCGAACTCGTCTTGTTACTTAGTATTTTCTTCTCCACTATGGATGCTAGCCAGGCAGTCATATTTTACGTTTTGGCTGTTTAAAATCAATCCACAGTAATCACTTTGCGCTCACGATCGCCACGTTTGTTTACTGTGAAGCTAACAGTGTTGCTAATGCTAAACTTGTCGGGTGTTGATTCGATCAGTTCCCCTTTAGCCCACATGTCACGTCCGGCACGGCCCAGATTGCATTCACAAAGCATTGATCCGTTCCCGAGCACGGGTGGCCCGGGTCCTGGACTACCTCCCAACCTGGGCCACCCGTGCCGCGCCCGCCATGTGAAAAGTCTCTTAGTTCGCTCACCCCCCACCACCCATGTTGAGGCCCGGATGATGACTCCATAGCCATTGTGAAGGCCAGGGGTGAGATTGTGCAGCCTGCCATGATGCCTACTTCTTCTACCCGCTGATTTAATCCAGTCATGTCCAATGAATCTGAGTAACTGTAAAACAAAATGAGATATTGATCAGGACATGATAGATCGTCTATTAGATTTAAATCTTTGTGTTCAGCTCCTAAATATCTGAGATTGGGTTTCTGCGACAACCCGTGTCTGACGGCTGCTTCATGGGGCCGAACAGAAAATCATGGTTTCTGATCGGAAACCAGCCAGGTTTAATTCACGGAGTCAGTTATGGTCACAAGGTTTAACTCCTCTCTCTTTATTGCTCAAATGAAGTAGGGGAGGGGGCTAGGCACCAGGAAATAAATCAATTAAATAATAATATAAAAAATAAATGATAAAATCAATTAACGAAACTGAAGGTGTAAAGCAGATAAACACCAGTGAGAAGATTAAATCCCAAATATTCGTTCATTTTTCACGTTGTCACAAAATTCTCATTTTAATTCATTTGACCAGATTTATTGGAAAAAGAATTTGTTTCTGGAGTCATTCGTGCATTTTTATTCATTTGACCGGTGGTTGGTTCAGTCTGCACATACAGTCCCCCATCTTCATCTTCATCTTCATCATCTTCCATAAAATAAACAATCTGTGAAAATCTGACAAACATTTCAAAATATGGTAGCAGAGGAGAGAGAGAGAAGGTGAGTGGGAGGATGGGGTACGAAGAGGAGCTGGGCCTTCAGGCTGTCCTGAGGAACCCTCCACACACACACACACACACACACACACACCCACCCACGCACACACCTGCTGCCTCACACTGACCCGAAGCCCGATGAGCCTCAGTCGCTGGGAGAGTTTCAGCGTCTCTACCTGTTCAGTTTAAACTGATAAGTGTGTGTGTGTGTGTGTGTAGGTGTGTGTGTGTGTGTGTGTGTGTGTGTGTGTGTGTG
>JAVQJG010052099.1:0-26511 GCA_036024015.1 Craterocephalus amniculus | reverse complement strand
AGCCATGCAGTGTAAAGGGCAGCTCAGCTTCCACCTTCAAGATTACACAGCTACCCTCAGGCAGCAGGACATTTAAATCAGCTCTAATGTTTTCAGATTTACTCGGTTTAAGTGAGCTGGTGTTGCCACAGATAATGGTCTCATCACAGTCTTCACATCCTCATTTAAGGCTTTTTTCATTTTAAAATGTGGGTCCGTTTATGTCATCTACATTAAAACCAATAGTTGTAAGGATGAGCACAGCCAGATATAACAACCTGTTGTCATACTCGTATTATTTTGTGCAGCAATGCAATTAGTAAAGTAAACCAAGTATTTTCCATATCGGCTCCATCCAGGGTTTCAGACGGTCTCATTGGTTTTGCTTCATCTGTCTCTCTGTGGCTGCTGTAAAATATCTAAAAAAAAAATAAAAAATCAACTCAGAAGTGCCCTCTTAACCTGTGGCATCTGTTTTAAATGCTCAGATAAGCTCAGTCATGCTCTGCACGCTTTGATGAAGTTAACAAGACATGACACGATATTCTCTTTTGCAGACCTTTCTAATAAACAGAACTGGCAGAGATAAAGAGGGAAATTTTCACATCAAACATGGCTGTTATTGGTTGAATAGGAAGAGATGGAGAGCAACTCAGAGTGGAGCAGATATGCATTTAGAGCATTTATTTCATTGACCTTTTCTGGTTCCTGCCAATGGAAGCTTAAAGCAAGACTGCCATTTCCAGTGTTTTAATCAGTGTTTACGAGAGCCAGCCTAACTCTGATATGGGCTGGATGCGGTAGCCTGGGGGAGCAGCGGCCAGCACCCTCCCATCCTGCTCGCTGAATGGATGTTAAATAGGACATTATATCTTCAAACACAAATAAATTGAAAGGCCAAAGGGAACTCTTATACTCAGAATATCCATTCACAGGAGTCATCACCTACTGCATCTTCACTATCTCCACCCCCCTTTTGCCTTTTGACAGGAGTGAAGGCACTGGTGAAGAAATCATTTCCATCTCAGGTCACTCTGGGATGTTTCAACTGAGGTAAATCCAGATGTGCTCAACAAAAATACCTCCAGCAAATCAGTTTTTCATCTGTTAATGAGCGTCAAAATCTTTGGGGGATTTTCAGAGATGAATTGCGTTTCCATGAGCAGCTTTAGACACAAAAATGTGTTTTATGGTTATCATTAATCCCACTTTGCTTTGGGGATGATGAGGATATGAAAACATGCTGAATAAGACCAAAGAAAACTCCTGCAGCCTGCACTATAGTCAGACAAGAGTAAAACACTTGCGCCTACAGGATTTAATCAGCAGTTTAGGAATATGAGTGTTAAAAATCTTTTTTATGAACGTTTGACCTCTCTAAACATGCTCTGGCCCTTAGTAGAATCATCTCTAATAAGGAAAACATTTCTGTTGACCTTTCAAGTGCTTTCCCCTTATCATGGTTACATACAATGCTTTGACTTCAAAGAGCATAATCTAATCTATAAGTGTCTCTTACACTGTATATTGTGGTTTTTCTAGAAAATTGTTGAGATGAGCTCATAAGTGAGAAGAGCTGTGCCAGATGGTGTGTCACAGAAAAATGAATAATATATTATGTAACATGAGGATAAAGATTCCCCAAAGGGCTGTGCCACTGCTGAGAACATAAAAAGTTTTTGCAGATGTTTACTGGTGGTCCAATCCATGGTTCTTTACAAGCGTTCTTCATAAGGTCACGGTAATGCGGGACTTATGGGGAGGGTATGACCAGTTTTTAAAAAGGTGTATGGCTCTATGTTTTACTGTGTTGGATAACTGGTAGAAATGGAAATAATCCACCCACTGACCGGTGGATTCACTGTCATTGCAATGAAAAACACGCTGACCTTTATCCCAAGTCTTAATCTGTTTCTCTGATCATTTGTAGAATAGCTGCAGTAATTGTCAGAAGTTTTACTGGTTACTTTGCCATGAAAGTTTTCAGTACATCCCACACATCAGTCAGACCGATGCAGCACGTTCTCAGTGTTGAAAATCAATTAATGCTACAAGCGTTACTCTTTTTTTCTGCTTCACCTTCTCACTTGACTATTAACAAATCTGGACTTGACTTTATGCTGTATTGATCCAGACTTTGCCGTGCAAAGCTGTAATGGCATAATCAGTGTTACTCCATTTGATTAGTGGACACATTGATCTTTAATCCAACGCAACCTTTAGTTAGTATCATTATGGTTACTGACCATTTGCTGTCCAATTAAATTCCTCTGCATATTCTACTCCATGGATAGTAGAGCATGTGACAAATAAACATGAAGACCCATGTTTTACTGTGGTTTTATAAATTTTTTGTACTATAATAATGAAGGTTTAGAATGGTAAATTGCATATTTGTATGAAGTTGTTTATTTGTAAACGCCTTCTTGTTTTACAGCTGCTTTAAACCTCAATACAATAATGTCCTAACTGTACAGATGTAAATACCACAAATAGAATGTGCTGACAGGGGCAGGAAGGGGAGAGGGGGAAAATGTGAGAAAAAAAACAGGAAGCAAGAAAAGGAAATATAGTGGCTACAGTGTAAAAATGAAGTCTAGGATCAGTTTTTAACTAATGTTCTTCCTGTTCTTTAAAAGGTAACAGAGCTGATGAATGGATAGACCTTCTTATCATCATTTTATTATAAACTGCTTTTAGATTCTAATTATTTTACACAAACACAATGGAGGGAAAACATGAGACTCCTGTGACTGAACTCAGCAAAGCACTGAAACTGGCTGTGATATAAACTCTTTACCTTCCTTCAGCAAGGATTTTTGAGAAGTTTTCTGCATCTTGACAAGACATCAGTGGCAACAGAAACACTTTCAGTTGTGTCGGATTATGCGTAGCATTACACCCACACAAGAGCAGGAAGAAGTTATACGGTGCCAGTCAGGCATGAAGTGAACTGTGACTTACAGCTGTGGTGTAATGCTTTTGACAACTGATATGCCACATTTTCACATATCAACATTAATATAATGAATAAAAAGCAGCTGAAATAGCAGAGATATGACTTGTGACCAGCTGGTGTGCTAAACACCTGACAGCAAAAACATTATACAGTCAGGTGTAGAGAAAAACTATGTTAGCATCATCAGAAATGTTATCTCTTATATGTTATATCCAACTTTTTTCTCCTTCGCACCTATATCATCACTAGTGTTAGGGATACCTTGCACGACACAGTTTTAGAAAAGTGACCTGAAGGAAGAGGCCAGGGTTAGAGCTGATCAGTAAAGACTCTAGATTCATTGATTGCGCATATATATATGTATGAGTCCAGAACATTTCAGTTAGCGTTAGCGGCTAATTTTTAGCTTCGGCGTGGCGCTAACTTTCGTAACCACCGGATTCCCTAGGGGAACACTACTGGCCGATCAGAATCCGGAAGTTACGGAGGTTAACCCCATTGGCAGAGAAAGAGCATCACGCCAAAGCCAAAAATGAGCCTCTTTGGCTAACTAAAATGGCCCTGACTCGTACATTTGTGCAATCAATGAGTCATTCATTTTTATGGCCTTCCCCCTTTTACCACATAATAGAAACCATTTTTCTTAGAAAGATTAAAATATTATCAGGTATAGCTCCTCTGAAATTTAGTCGGTGTGCCTAGTACCAGAGAAGACATGAGGAGCGCCTGTAGAGCAGCAAAATTATGGAGCTTTTAGTTCAGTGAAGGAGATGTGATCCATGTCTTTTTAGTCTATTTTGGGATGTTTTTCTATCCTCCAACTCCTTTCCTTACCACTCAGACCTTTCACATTAATTATGACAGCACATCTCTGGTCCAATAAAATTTCTCCATCTCTCCTCCAGCCAATAATTAATTTCTTTTTTTTAAAAAAAGTAATTCTCCTTCTAAACCATGTGTTGTGCATCACTGCTCATCTTAAAATGCACCTTCTCAAGTTTCACCACCAACATCCGAACTACAGTCTCCCTGTCATACTTTATCTCACATTCTGCCTCTGATTCAGCATCAGAGTCAATCTCGCAAACTTTCTTCAATTTCTTTCCACCAGACTTCATTTCTACATCACATTTACATCAAACTATATATCCATACAGTATGTTGATGCTGTCCCAGGACACAAGATTAACTAGCTCTGTACAATATGTGCACAGTGGGGTTATTATCTTGGTTTTATACTGGCCTCCTCCTAGAGTGCAAGGTGAAATCCAACCTTCTCTATCTTACTGTTTCTGTTGTATATTTGAATGTGATTCCACCATCAGCTCAGAGTTTTTGTCTTGTCTTATGTATACCTAACAACTCCATCTTCACATAAATCTAAGTTTATCCTCTCGTGATTTTTCTGAACGCAGTCATTGTACACGTAAGTGAGAAACAGTGATCTGCCTTGGTTCTGTTTACTTGAAAAAAACTGAAAACCTGTTTAGGTCAGAACAATTAATAAGAATACACTTCGAAAACAGGACAATTTTAATATGCATTTGCTCACTATTAACTTTCAGCAAGTGTTAACAATAATGTGGTTTTTGCAGAAGTGCATAGTGTTATCATTAAGTCCTTGGAGAAGTTATGAAACAGACAAAACAGTCTTGTTTAGTTTGATATGCACCGTTGCTTTCCTGTTCCTCTTTCATTTGATATGTCTGGTCAATGGCCTCATTGCTGGGCGGATGGTCAGATCACATCCAAAGATTCATCTGCTTGATGATTTTGCTGTTTTTTTGTTTTTTTGCTGGACTAATGATAGCATAGCTTGTCAATGTCTGGTAACAATTAAAAAGTTGCTTTAGGCTCAATCCATCATTCAAACCCTGAGATGCTTTTCTTGTGAAATGCAAGATGTTCCATCAGCTTTATGTGTTTAAAACCTCAAAATTTGCCCATACTGCTCTTCTTTCATAACAGCCGCTGATTTTCATAAAGATTTTAAGGGAGAACTCCAGTATTCTCCTAAATACATCAATATGTCTGTATCAATCAATCAGGCTTTATTTACAAAGTAATTTTTCATAGAAAATAATTGCAACACAAAGTGGTTTCCATCGAAAGCATTTTAAACAAACAAACCCATCAGATCACAAACCCATTAGTCACACATGCACGACATACACACAAATATCTAAACACACCCATACACACACGTACTCTGTGATCAAAAGTTTTGAGACACTTACCCATTGAATCTAATTAAAAATGTCTCAAAACTTCTAACCATCGTTTTATTAAAACAATTTTCCCTACCAGCCCTGTCCTTGTCCTTAACGGTAAACATTGGGAAATGTAAACACTGGGGATTTAGATAAAATATATTGAATATGAAAAAAGAATAAAATGAAAAGAAAATAGAGAAATAAATAGATAGATGAAGTGATTAAACAAGAAGATACAATAAGACACTAGATCAAAGGAATTGATGTAATATAATATGTAATTCAATTATTAATTCTCAATAATTGTAGCTAACGGTTTTCTGGTTTTCTCCCTGTATTCATTTTGTTTAAAAAAAAAAATTATAAATAGATTCAGGTGTCAGGAGGTTGATCATGAGATCAATATAATGAGAAAAAGCAATGATTATGAATAGCTAATAAAGAAAAAACTATCACAAAATGCGTATTTTGTATATTTGTGCTTGCAAATGTCCTCAGCTTAAGGCCACCAAACTTGGATCAACCAAGCATGGAGGCCGAACCTTAGATCTTTAGGACAGTCTTTAGTTCTGGCTGATCTGTCCCTTTTGGGTTAATCGGTGATGCCAAATTCCATCACATTTCTTCCCGCTTAAAGTTGGCTGCATGTAGTTTTGAAGCGACTGCATTTTAATTGGACTTATCCTTTCATGTTTGGCCATATTTGTGCCTCTCTCTCCGAGCGCCACAGAAACATTGGATTTTAAACTTTACCAGAAGAGCTGCGGTTTGCCAGCCACAAACCACCAGCAGATTTTATCTGTCTGCAACACTCAGTGAGAGTTTCCTCAATGAGCTCTAAAGAACATGCTGAGCGGCAGTACATCATGAACATCCTGGCCCGGAGCCATCCGCCTCTCTGCACCTTCTGCAGGAAGCAAGTCCCCTAATCTCTCATTGTTTGGTAAGAAAAAAAGTCAAAATGTTGAGTGGAAAGGCACATGAGGCAGCCTGACAGGCAGTGATGCATTAACCAGGTTCAGCTGAATGAACGGATGTGTTATATGTGACCATTTAATGAACTGGGCTAAAGATTTCATGTGGAGGATGTGTTGCTAATTCTTCCTTCCTGACAAAACTCAGGGCTGCTGCATTGTGTAAGTGCAGTTTTTCACTTAGACAATCTGGCTTTCGCTGCTGTAGGTGGAGGTGCAAAACAAGTGTATTAAGAAAGGTTCAAGGTCAGTCAGCAGAGACTTGAGCCTGTAGATTATTGCTCCTGGAATGGGGAGAAGAACAGAAGAAAAAGAAAACTGATTATGTTTTAGATAAATTATAACAAGATATTGGCTTGGAACAATAAGAAATCTCAAATACTTACATTCAGATTATTATGAACATGAATCCCTTCTCAAAAGGATGAGGTTTTTCCCATCTGTTATAAATGTGCCAGTATATATACCCAGTATCATATTCCTACATGCATTGTTTAAATGGCTGATCTGAGACTTGTTTCACTTCATTACCCTGCTCCATCTCAGCCACAGCCACTTCAAAAGTGTGTGAAACTTCATTCTCCAGGTCTGCTGACAACATGTCAGACAAATCAGCAACAAAGGGAGAATGTGATGTGTTCGTTGAGGACACGTTGGACTGATAAGAGCGGGGAAAGCAGAGAGATAGAGCTGAGAAGAGTGAAGGAGAGGACAGAGACGGTTTATTTACAGTCTTCTGGAGCGGGGCTGAGCTCACAGAGCAGCTGCTTCTCCTGGGGAGTGTTAGGACAGGAGTAAAAAAGGACAAGGGTGGGATGTGGGCTCAGATCAGAGATCCTCACTCACTCCCCAGATTCAGGTTTGCAAACACAGGAGAGAAGCAAAGTCGCGAATACGACCTCCGAGCTTGTGCTGCAGAAAGAGAGATAAACAACTTTTTTTTGCCAGCTGCATCTGCAGGGCATGAGCATGCATGCACATGATGTGAACACAGAAACAGCGACTCTACCTCCTACGTTCCCATGAAACCGAGTTCCATTCTTAATTATGTATATGGAAAACAAGCTGGAAATGTTTTACTGAGTCTCTGAAGTGATCATTTTGGTGTGGGAAACGTGAGAGAGAGGAAGAAAGGCCATGTATCTGTGTGCTTCTAAATATGTGAGACAGGGTTCACCTGCAGCTGATGTATACCTCATGAGAAGTAGAAATTTTTAACAAGCCTGACTTAGAAAAGTGATCCACTAATCATAATGTTGCTTTAAGGTTAAAAAAAGAGAGGAAAGAACACAAATCTATAGAGAATTTCAGCCCTGGCAGGAATTTTCTGTTTTTCCATTCTCAGCTCTCGTGTAAAATTCCCACAGTGCATTGTTGTTATTTCACATTCCACAAAGGTATTGTCCCATATTTGTGCTGAGGTATACAGCAGAGGTTTCCCAGTAAGTTGACAGGGTTTGACAGAGAAGAATTAGTGCCTGCAGAGTCTATCAGTTAGGGGCCGATGAGGTCTCTTTGTGTCCACCAGCAGGCTCCAGTTACCAGGACCAAAAGCAACGAAGGCATCGCCTGCTGCAAACCTCAAATTCAAATCCCAAGCATAGCCATGTCTAAAAGCTAAATCTGGGCATAAACACGTCCCTTTGAAGCCCAGTGAAGTGGGTGCAACAAGGTTAAGCCACAGTGTGAGCCCAGCCATGAAGATGCTATTATGTTTATTTAAAATCAGATAATCCCATAAAACTATCAGTGGAGATTAAACCTAGAAATCAAACAAAAAGCCTTAAAAAGCCTATTGTATGTTGTAAATGCATGTGAGCGAGCTGCTCCTAGATGTAACCTACACTGTTTCCACCCAAGATGTAAATGTCCACCCACAAAGATGAAAGATTATTCCTCTAAACAGCTTCGCTCATGCGGTGGGAGGCTGAACGAGAACATGGTGGTGTGGCAGAGGACCAGAGTGGCACATGAAAAGCTCTGTAGGCTGATAAGGAAGTTAAGCAGACTGGATGATGAGAAACCACAATGATGTACTGGAGACTTACTGGGTTTGCATGCGTGCAAATGGTGGTGACTGAGAGACAGGGCTGGTGGGAAGGAGCGACAGAGGAGGACGGATGGCAGATAAGGGGCAGTTTTACCTTCTTTTATTTGATTTTTCAACTATTACATCTTGTTTAAAATTAGCTGCACCAGTCTAAGAAAACAATTAAAGAAGAGCATGATGGACACAGCAGAAAAAAACACTTTGCTCTATATAATCTACTGTAGAATAATTATTTTAAGATTATTTTATCCAGCTGTTCTCATTTTATTTATTTTGGTACAACTCTAGCCGTTGGAAAAGCAGCTCAGAGAAACTGAGCTCAATTTAGGTATTGAATTCAAGAGGACTACAGTAAATCAGACTATATTTGCTAAACCAAAGTAAATGATGCATTTCTGTAAAGTATGGTTAATGAAGAAGAATGTTTAAATGAATGAGTTACTCTAACTCTAAGACCAAATTGCATGTTTTAAGAGCTAGAAAAATAAGAGCATATTAAAATGAAAACATATCTAAGTATAAAACTGTACAACAGTTTTTTTAGATCTAAAGACACAGCACAGAAGGTTTAAGACGTTATAAATATAGAAAAAACTAGAGCAGGAAGGAGCAAGATGAAGAAAAGCAAAAAAATCGAAGGTGAAGAAAATAATGTTGCTTCATCTTTGGTGCAGATCTCACTGTGATCACACCCTGTCTCTCCTTGTGTCTGTCTTCCATCTCACAAGGCTTCAGATCTCCTTACTTGCACAAAATAAAGGGGGAAAAAAGCACAAACACACCACCAAAGACACACACAGCCTCCCACTCACCTTTCACAGATTGTGCTCCTGGCCTCATTCGACTATACTGATAGTTTGAACATCCAGGGAATGCGCCTTTGTGGAAACACTCTCCCCTCTAATTAACAGCCTGACAGTCAGATAAAAGGGAAAAAAGATGCCATCGTTCTCTCCCTTGCCTTCCTCTTTTCTCCATCCTCATATCGTTGCTGCCAGGTTTATGGACAACTAACAAGAAAAAAGAACATATGGTGGTCAGAAAACAAACACAAAAAAGAACCCTTTTTCAATGGTAGCGATTTCAGTGAGTACCAAATCATCTATGCATTTATAAATTCATTTATGAAATCTCTTATCCGTGAATAATCTATCTAAAGGCTGGGAGGACTCAATATGTCTTCCTGACAGGCATGCTCAATCAGTAAGAAAAGTAATTCAGCAACGCTGATAACCAAAGCACAGACAGTTAAATAAGAGTGAGTCTGTTCACGAAATCTACGCTGAGAAGTTAGAGAAGAATGTTGGGATAAAAGGACTAGCTGGTCTCTGTCTATGTGTAGCTTCATGACTGTGGTTTATTGTTTCTCTGCAGTTGGCTTCTTCTCTCCCACATTGTAAAAAACAAGACTTTACAAATAAATAGTTGTGTTTTCTTTCATATTCATAGTCTATCTCTTTAGAGTCCTATTATAACAAAAAATGTATGTTTAAACTTCAAACACCCAACTCAACAAATCCAATGAGCCTGGGAAGCTAACTGATACACAACCTGCACTGTCTCCTGGAAAACATTATTTCCACAGAAGCGCTCTCATCAGAGCGTTAAGTTAAAAGAAAAAACCAGAAAAAAAAACTGTGTTAAGACTGTACACCAAAAAAACATGTGGATGAGTCCAGAGACACTGAATCTGGAAGTCTGCTGGTGCTCAAGAGTGACTTCATCCCCTGCATGTGCATGTGAGAGAGAGAAAAGGGGTGCTGAGTCAGCGTGCAGCAGTCCATCGGACCGATGTCGGTCTCATGGGAGCGTTCAAACACTCAAGGCCCAAATGGCTCTGAATGGAGGTCGGGATAATCCCGGTGACCTGCGGACGCGCCGTCATCTCTTCCAGGTCGGGGTCAGTCAGAGGCTGGGAGCGCGAAAGGAAAGAAGGGAAATACTCTGAACTCACAAGTGAAGCAGAAGTCTTAATGAAAGCCCAACTTCTGTAACATAGATCCTTTGACTTCATCATGATGCTCTACACTAAAGTGATTTTCTTCTAGCAGAAGAAACTGGAGCGCCATAATAAACACAGCAGACGTCACAGTACTGAAATCCTAGACAGTCTGCGTGCCTGTTACATCAGCAGGCTGATGTGTGAGCGGGAAAAACTTGGGTTGCTGCACGCTTACAGAGCGAGGATCGGCTACTTGAGAACAGGGAGTCTGGGAAGTGTCTCTCAGCCCAGTGCCAACACTGAGCTGTCCTGTTTGCTGTACAGACCAACGAGCACGTTTAACAACGATTACGAGAAATGACCCGTCTCCATAATCAACTCAAACGCTCACATTCCCGGCTAAAACTCGCAAGTTACACAAACCGTTCCAAGACAGAAGGTTGCCTTCTCACACAAAACTGCTGTGTGAGAAAAAGCAGCAAAAGAAAGACTGATTTTTCTATTTTTCACCCCGCACAGCAGGCAGAGCAGACAAACCGTCCTCTGGGGGAAAGAGTCCACATCAGTTTGCAAAGACGCTGGTTAACAGAGGTCACAGAGCATGCTTGGTGCTTGTTTCCCACAGAACCGCTTTGGTTTACGTCCGTGTTCCTGCTGTGTGATCCTCTCTTACGACATGCTGCGTAACTTCCATGTGGCTGCTGGTTGGTCCAGCCCCAACACACATCAGCTCACATCAGCTGTTTTACTCTCTGTCATGTAAGCGGGTTACCTTGTGAAAAGGAACAATGAAATAAAAGGATTCATGATGAATCATTAGCTGCATTTCTTTTTAGATTCCAGGGGTGTTCCTTCAATGACCCCCTCCATCCTAAACTTGTGTCCTTCCGGGAAGCATGTTCCCCGTAGACTTCCCGCCCTGGATCAGCTGCTCCAGGTATGACACAGCCCACGTTCCTCCAAGATATCGCAACGTCCTGCGCATGGACGCACCACCCAGGCATTGTCCCAGGCAGGGTGGGACACGGGTGTGTGCACGTCGTGTCACCCTCCCTCTTACAGGAGCAGCAGTTCACAACCTTCTTCAGACATCCCTTTACTATAGAGCGTTTGATTCTGCTTACTTACGCTCAGAGGATGCAGCACAGAGGTGGAAAGAATTCGTGGAAGGAACTTAGACTCTCTCACACACACACACACACACGCACACACACACACACACACACCGGCCCCGTCAGCCCGGCTCGCCACGCTCTGGCTCTTACCCAACATTCAAAGTGTAGAAGGACGTCATCACTTATCGACTTTTATTGCTCATGAAATCATCTTGTGAATCAACATTTTTTTTGTCCCAAGATACACACTTATTACGCAACAGAAGCAGGAAACACTTAATGTTTGTTCTTTGTACATGAAGTTTTTTAATACTTCCCAAATGAAAATGATCCATCAGGCTTATGGTCAGAAGCACGCCCCTCCTCCCTGTTCTGTTTTTCTTCCAGCCTTTTACTTCTAACTCTGTAGAATCACCGTACTAGTAGAACAGATAGGCCCTGCTGACTGGGCCTCTTCGTGTACAGCAGAGATTTCCCATGTAAGACTAATAACAGGTAGACCAGGGCGCTGCAGGCTAACAGACTCACAGTGTAAATGTAGACTCACTCAATGGTCTCCCAGCTGATTTAAACTGTTGTTAAAGACGCCAAATACAAAACAGCACACAGCACATTATGGATTCAGGGATCGTTGTCAAACAGATGCAATCTCCTGAGTTGTTATGTTAGCAAAAATGACCCCACAAATCACAGTGATTGAGGATGTTCTCAGTGGCTGCAGACACTGAAGAGGAAGGGAAGATTAATGAGGAATGTCACATAACTGCAGCAGTTTTACTTCCAATCCTCCTTGATTCACTGATTCTCACAGAGGGATTCAAACCGTCTTCTCTGTAAAAGTTACATGATTTTGTCCCATAATGTGCATCCTGGTGGGCTTTTAGAAAGCAGGCAAGGCTTTTTAAAACTAATATGTTCATAGCTGAAATAGTTTTCATGTAAGCAAGCTAAGCTAAGAATGAAATTTTGTTTTTGGCATCAACTGGCCCTAGCCAACACCAGCTTTGCAGCAGTTCTTCTTTGTACACCACATCGCGTAACATGACATTAAAATCAATGCAAAGAACTGAAAGATGCTAAAACAGTTGGTAGATTTGAGGAAAACTACTGGGACAGATGGTTGTTTGGAAGACTGGGTCAAACTAAATCCCATGGGCACCATATATCAAGTGATCCAGTCAGATTTTTGTGTCCAATCATCACCAGCTGATCTGGAGAACTTGCAGTCAAAGTAACCACATGCTAAAGTTATATTAACGGCTATTTTTAGAGCCATTCTCCTGGTCTAACTGATGCATACTCAAGCTGAAAATGAGAGATATTATGAGACAAACTTGTGATGTTACAGAGCTCTAATGACACCTGGGAAGATGACTGGATATGCTAACGCTGCTGGATTAAACAGTTTTCTTTGGAAGCGTGCTTAATTCAGCCTTGAGGCAGGAAAACGTTGTTGTGTTGGCCATGTGGACAGAAATAAAAAATGCTGACATCACCACAACAAAAGAAAAATGGCCCCACATTCAAGTTCCAGCAGTATCATTATCAAGCTTTTTTTTAAATTCCCAAATGTGGTTTGAATACAATCTATAAAAAAACAAAAGAAGTCATTTTGTTGCCTTTATTTTATCGGTTCAAAGGTTAATTGTAAAAAGATTAAAAAAGCAGATCTGTGATGTCAGTCTGAAAAACTCATCATACTGAAATAATTCCTCTCACTAAGGCGACAAGTCAGATGAAAGTCTATAATAAAAACTAAACCGATTGAGTCACCAGTTTTTGCATTGGAGGCGGATCAAATATTGATGTGTGATATAAGAATCCACAAAGATCCAGTAAAGCTGTTGACAGCTCCAATCATCCTCTTGTTCCAGAGGAGCCTATGATCTCTGACTACTAAAATGGTGTTTTCTGTAGCCACACCTCCCTTTCTGCCACACCAAATGTCTAAGGCATCACTCGCCCTTTCCAGCTGTGAAAGTCTGCCCCGCGGTCGGGATCAGGCTTGGGTTTTATGCCCACTTTAAAGCCGCTTGGGTCAGTCAGGAAGTTTATAGCTGAGCCAAAGCATGCCAGTCTTTCTTGTAAAGATCACGGACAGGGTCTGGGGACGCCTTGGTGCCAATGAAGGACTCAGATCTGAAAACAAAAGCCTTACAGAAACACAACCAATGATTGGTAGACATGTTTATTCCAAATTTTCATTATTTACTCTTCCTTTTCCTGCAGCAGGTCCTCAGCAGGGTCAAAACACGCATGCATGTCTCGTTTGTGTTTTTCTTGGCCGACTGCAGGCTTATTAGCATGCTGCAGGACTTGTTGCAATTCCCTTTGTGGTGGTGATCAACTGTGCGTGGATTTGTGTATGTGTTTGCACTGCAAAGGCTGTTCAGTTTGTGTATATTAGGCAATGTAAAGTTATTTATGCCCAGAGCACACATTTGGGACTGAATGAACTCAGCTTATCTCAGCACTGGCCTCATGTTTTCTCGACTCGACATTCCAGCACTGCCTCATTGTGTTGTTCAGTGCCCTCTAATAGAAGCTGCCACTCAACGCAGAGCTTTTGTTGTTTACTACATCTTGAATGTTGAAAAGACAAATACTGCAGTATGGTTATGACAGAGACGCTGCGGCTGGAAGCAGAAGAGAAAGGTTGTGACAAAGACTGTTGGAAAACACTCAGCTTGTGTTGGCTCAGCATATTTCTGTTCTGGCTTTTTGCTGATGAGTGTGTCCAGCCCCAACGGCCTGTCTTTAACTGTAGGGTTACAGATGTATCTGCGCGTTAATGTAGTGATGCATAAAGAGCTACGGAACACCAGCCGTGCAGCGGTCAGGCAATAACTCAGCATGAAAGAAAACCATGTGTAATTTGTGTGTGAGTTGCTAGAAAGGCATACAGTATATAGGGAGGGATGTGAGTCAGAGTTTTTCATGTAGTAAACAGTGAAGCAGCCCACGCAGAGCCCCCCTTCTTCTCTTTCTCTTTGTCCTGGTTTCAAGACTTTATATCACTCTGTAAACTAAACAGTATGTCTCATGAGCCTTGCACAGCTTCGGGGCAGTAGGTGAAAAATGTGTTTAAGTGAACAAAGCTCCTTTCAAAAAGAGAAACAAAGTGTGCTCAACTCCGCTGATAAGAATTATGCAATCACCCCAGAACGGAGAGATAGAGCCACCACACGTTTAATGCTCGGTCAGGGTTTCAAGGTGGCATGTGTTCTCTCTAACACTGAGGGATAAAATTAAATCTAATCACTTTTCCTCTCAGAAAATTTGAGGTTTAACCCCAGACTCTGAAAAGCATCTTCTGTTTGATCCAGCTGAATTTTACCCGCTGACCCTGAACCAGCATGGGCTCTGACATCAGCTCAGTCACTGGGAGTCTGAATCAATACGGCTAACAAAGAAGCTTCAGAGTGTCATCTCATCCTGACTATGACACACACACATATCCACACACACTAAAATGCTTTCGGTGACGTATTGATCCGTCTCTCTCTGACAGAGTCCTTGAATGTATGACGCCTCTGCAGGAAACTTGCTGCTTTGTGATGGAGAATGGGGGCGTAAAACACAGATTGCTCTGATTTCAGCTCCACTCTGTGAGTTATGGATGTGACGCTTACTCTGCCGCTGGAAGAGCTCAGATAACCTTTTGACAGATTACTCAGCTCGTTGCTTTGCTCAAAATAACCAGTACAAGGAGGGAGAGTCCAATGCCTCATTCTGGCCACAAGATGGTGCTGTAGAACATTAACCATTCCTAATAATTTACAGTCAACATAGTGGAGAGCTTCTGAGCTTACTTTTTTTTTAGTTTTATAGTTACTATTTCAGCATCTTATTCTCTATAAATGTAATTCAAATACTGATGGTTTCTCATTATTGGTTTCCTGTGGGATCTAGGGTTGAATTTTAAGTTAAACTACTTGCATTTAAAGCTTCATGTTTTCTATTCATTATATTCTTACTTTTAATTTGATTGTGATGAATCATATTGTTATACTCTATAATCCATTTCTATAATAATAATCGTTTTCATTGTGATATAATATTTTAGTTTTTTTGTGAAGCACCTGGAGTTGCAGTTGTGCTCAGAAGGTGCTGTATAAATAACTTTGTTGCTTCCTAGTTTTTACTAGACGCTGTACTGTCTGATGTTTCTCTCCTTCTCTAGTTTCCTTTTCCCCTCTGGCTAAAGTCATTATTTATGCAAAAGCATCTCTATACTGTAGAGTAAAATACGATTCTCAGATTTTAGCTGCCGGATCAAAGTAATGAAGCATCTCAGCTCACCGCTTAGCTGGCTCAGGAATGTACAGAATGAATTTCAGATCAATGAGAGATCAGCTGAAAAGTTCTAAGTCAACTTGAAATTATTTTGTTTGGCGACTAGACTTCAGTGATAGATCGCAGAGGAGCTGTGACATGGATGGAAGAAGGAAACGGGTTCGGACCCCTCCGGAATCTAAACACGTGGTGGTGGATGAGCATTCAGGAGGTGGAGGGAAACCCAGAGGTGTGATTAGTAAATTCAAGAATGAGGACTAACAACACAGGAAAACAGAAGTAACAAAGCAGCAGGGTGAAATGGCAGATGAGGGTAGTTTTGGGAAAAAGATCTTTTTTACTGAACTCAGACATAAGCTTTATTATAGAGATAGAAGGACACGGTTTAAAGATTCACTTATAATGAGAGTAAGGGATGGTTCCATGTTATTAATTCATGCAGCTACTTAATCAAGCTCTCGTTTCGAGAAAAACACACCTCTATAATTGGAGTATCATTAAATGACAAGCATCTGTCTTATCTCCAGTAATCACTCGAGTTCTATCCTTGAATTTCAGTAACTGCATGATGTGACTGAGTCTAAGCTACTTGCAACATTAGGCTGTCTGCTGTGATGGGGGTTTGGTGCCTTTTCATGTGAAAGAAAAAAGAAGAAGCGCACCCATCCACTCAGAATCCTCTTCAGACGCTTTAAACTGGAGAGTTTACACTTCCTTCAGCTACTTTGCCAACTATAATTGATCTCTCAGTCATGATGTGAAGCATCTGTCCACTCTTCTACAGCTTATTTACAGAAATGCCTGTTATTAAAAACTCCATCGCATCACCACGACAACCGATGGCCAGCCAGCTGCTGCCGTCTAGCATCCGTCAGGACCAGTGGATTAAATGTTCTGTCACATCTCTGAGCAGCCTCAAGCAGCAGCAGCTGTCTGAAACTCTTGTCTTCCGTTTTAAACCAACAATCATTCTTCCAACACCTGCGTGCCAGAAGAAAATAGTCCTGCTGAGGTTTAGCCAATCACAGCCCATGCGAGCAGACATATTTAATATCTACTGAAGAATATCAAAAGGGAGAACATCAGAGCACTTTACATGATTTCACTTTTTATGTTGAAAGATGTTTGGATCCTTTTTTGCTGAGCATAAATATGCATGAGGCAGGTTCTACATTCACAGATGTGTCATGGGGCATTTCGTTATGTATGCAGGTTATAAAGAAGTTTATATTAAACATGTCTGATCCCCATCTGACTTAGTCTGCAAATAGAATGCAGTGTTCAGTGCAGCATCCCTGAAAGGCGCAGTGCATGCAAAGCAGAAATTTCAGGCATCATTCGGTGTAAATGAGGTCTAAGTCCTGTTATTCTGGATTCATATAACACTCACAACCAACAACTAATGTGTATCTACAACTCATTTGGCTTTTTTATCCTTTTCCTTCCTCTGTTCAGAAAATCTCTGCATCCCTTTTCTTCATTGCCAAAGCCATACTCATTCTCCAGCCCAGCTCCTCTGAAGCAACTTCAGAGCATCAATGTTTAACCTGACAATGTCAGAATGAAGTAAAAAAAGAAATGATGCTAAAGGGAAGGTGGTGCTTTGAAACATGTTTGCCGGTAGACCGCGTTGAACATGACCAATTTCCTCTCTGCATTTGGTGACAACACAGCTTGGATCACAAAGTCACAACACACATACAGCTTAGTAACCACTGACTTTTGGTTACGGATAGCTCAGAATGCAAAGAACAGGGCGGCTGCTTTGCATGTGTGATGGATTATGTCCTCTTTATTTGCTGCTGACCAACATAAACTTGACCAAAATAAATAATCCAACCAGTGACTGAGACTCTCGTTCATTCAGTATTATGTTCACTGACGCTATCATAACCATGACATGACCCACCGATAAGTAGTCCGTTTCCATTCGTTAGTTTTTACAGTTCATTTGGTTTTGTAATGAATGTATTTTTTTCCCTCACACAGTCTTGTTTCATGGAGGCATGCAAACATACACTGCCCAGTGAGGGAAATAAATGTATCTAAGCAAAAAGGGGCAGAGCGGATAATTACTGCATAGCTGATCATCTTTCAGCTATAACAAGTTATTTAACCCCAAAAGATGCAATCATTAGTTTCTCATTTCTTAAACAGCTAAGTGGAAAGACATCAGGCAGAGACAACATCTTAGGAGAAGCAACTAAAACGGAGTTAAAAACTGTCCAACAAATGATTAAAAACTGGAAGTGGGGAACCATCGACTTCCAGGAAGAAATGTTTGGAAGAACATCCTGAATGGTGGTGACTGAAATAGTAGGTGAAGTCAGATGGAAGAAAAACAACAGTAGAGCTCAGGGATGTGTTTAATGGTGAAAGTAACATTTCCATATGAGCAGGCTTCGGTTAACCAGTGAGCATAAAGACTTAAAGACTGGACTATGGAGCCATGGAGGAACGTCATGTGGAAGTTCCAGAACGATGGAGTATCAGGGAGTGATGGCCCACCATTTTGCTTTAGTTTTCTTCTGTTCAGGTTGGCTGTCATTGGTGGTTATTGGTAGATGCTCTGCAATTGTGGAGGTGGGAGTGGCAAAGCTTATAAAAGATAGCTTGTGCAGGCCTCTAACTCTCTTTGTGGGCAGCCGTCTCCAATCCACATGGTAATGATTTCTGTTTTCTTTGCATTTTCACTCAGCCATACACAGTACTTCATCACTGATATTTCACATGTTCATACCCCACTTTAGTTTACGTTACCACGATTATCTTATTTCCAGGGGGTGGGGGGAGGGTGGGGGTGGATCTATCTAACCAGAACAGCCTGAGTCAAATCCAAATCAAGCCGATGGAACTGCCTCCTGATCACCCAGTATTTTCTTAAAAGTGTCCAATGAGCCCATGTCATGAAGTCTCACGTCTTTTTGCCCTCCGTTCCAGTCATAGAGAGCAGCAAACATGGAAACCTTTTTCCCATCTCAGTTTGCAGCCTTGTGACTAAAATAATAAAAGTCCTGTAAACAAAGAGCAGCAGGCCCTGAACTCTTCAGTGTGTTGGGCAGGAGGGAAGCAGACAAAGAACAGCCCTCACACAGCTAAAGAGGACCATCCAGCACACTTCTATAATAACCAGAGACGAGTAAGAGATCTAAATGACCCTCAAAGCCCTGTGATACAGCGTTCTGAGAGACTCTGAGACGAGGCACGGACAAAACATCACTGTGTGTGAAATAATGAAACATCTAAACAAGCAGCATCAACGGCTGCAATAATGTTTCAACCAAACTAAATCTGGTGTGCAAACATATCTCACTCAGATGGCAGCAAAGCCAGAATGACCTCATCTTATGAGAGAAGTCCAATGTTTTTTGTTTTTTTTTCTGAAAGCATTTTGGATTTTATCCAGTTTCTGGCGTGAGAATGCCGCTGCATAGCTACACATACGTCTATAATGACTATGACCCAGAATCCCATGCAGTGATTTGAATTTCAAATCATCAACTAATCCTTAGTTACATTTCTAACATACATGTGACCTAATGAACAATGTGCTTGTGTATGCAAATGTAAAATTAGTGTGTATTTGTTCTTATGTTCCGTCTACATCTGCATGCAGAGGTCAGATTTACTTTGTTACATTCTTTTATCTTTTTGTAACTTTTAGCAAGTATCTCTTGTTTGCATCTTCTGGATTTGCTCCGTCTGCTGCCTCTGTGATTGTCTGACGCTCCCTAAGCTCAGCGTCCTGCATCTCATCAGCCTGTAGGTATTAAATCTTGTCTGCTTTGCTTTCATTCCTCACCAGTCCAGCCACTTTCTCTGCATGTTCCCCTACCCTGTCTTCTCCTGGCGCTTTGTTTATGGACTTCACTTAGTTGCTAAATTGCCACTTTAGAACGTTAAATCCATGCACTCTGGGAAACTGAAAGAAGGACGATCATGAATTTGCTAAAGTGGGAACCAGCAAACTGGATAAAATAAGCTAACATGAGATGTGACTAGGTTGAGCTTACATGAACTGGAAGCAGCTGGAATGTCTGAATAAATTATTAATGTCCTTTATTTTGTCTTTATGAAAAGCAGTTTTAAACCAATGCTATTTTCTCAGTTGTTTTTCTGTTGAATACACATTTTCCATGACTGAATGAACAAATAGCTCCTGGAAAAAATTTCTTCCAATTCTTTTTACAATGGTTTTGGTTTACCAAAGTTTCCAATGAATCATTGAAGACTACAACAAGATAAGTTTTCATTTCCTCATGAATTTCTCATGAAAGCAGAGTGAGTCCAAGGCGAGGTTATTCTCTTTTAAAGGCAGATGAGTCACTCACTCTAGAATCTGCCTCTTTCTTAGCAGGTGGGTATTTTGTCCTTGACCAGGAGCACTTCGGGCAAACATCGAGCTTAGAGATACTTCTGAGTGTGAGACATTTTTATTTTACACATGCACACGTATCTGAGCCAAAGAAAGGTGTGGCGCAGGCTGAAGTGCAGCGTGTTGACATTTCTTAAAGATCAGTCAGTGACGACATGCACATGCACAGCTGAAACCCACCGTGACCCTCCATTATGAAGCCACATCACTCGACTCCACGGTCAAGTCACGTCGCCTTTTGTTGATTTTGATGATCTTCCGCTGGAGGAGATGGTACGGCTGACTAGTCTGTTGGAGAGATGGGTGAGGCTGAATCCAGGATGTCCTCATCTCTCGCGTATTTGGAACATTTTGCTTTGAGCACTAAATAATTTACTTGGTATTGAAGAAAATGCTGTAGAACAAATCGAATTCAGCAAAGAGCTCACATCTGTCCTTTAAAAAGCTGCTAAAGACTCTTATTCAGGGTTTTTCCCTCAACTTTTTCCATAAATATGACTTTTTGTCCATCTTAAAGCAAATGGCTGTTTTAAGTCAGACTGGAGCTCATTTGTTCCATCCACTGAATTTCTTCTGTAACGTCTGATCCAGGACGTCTTCAGGCACATTCTGAGATGAGTTTCCTCTCGAGCTTCTACTGGTATCAGTCCTAAACAGTGATTATTATAAATTTTCCCCCATAACTCTTAGGGTCCGTCCCAAAATGTTTTTTTTTTTTATAAATCACCAAAATATTTGAGTGAGGCTGATCCTTAATTTTCTCCAATTGTCTTGTGGCTCATAGCTGGTTAAATTGCAAGCTGTTCTATTTTAAGCCGAATTTGACGTTTCCTCTCATCTCCTGTGTTCTCATGTACGAACATGCAGCTGCTTTTCTTCTTTGCTTTCAATATAACTGACAACAGTAAAGCACTTGTGGCCTGTAAAAAGTTCTACAGAAATAAATTTTACTTACATTCACAGATAAGATAAGATATAGCTCCTGTCCTGGGGCAGGAGCCCAGGGGACAAATCAGGGTCAAAACTTTCAGAAGTCTTGTTGTTTCAGGATTTTTTAAGATGTTTTCCATACATGTAGCTTGATGCCTGAGATTGTTACAGCTGTTCAATGATTAGCAGATGAAGCAGAGGCAGCTGCCTCCCCCATGCATCATATTGGAGAAGTTGTAATATTGATAAGCAAAAAGCACATTTTAGTTGCTGCATTTCATTTAGTAGTTTTTTTATTTTTCAGAAAACAAAATAAAGATCTATAATTCTTGTTTCTATTTATATATAGGCCTTTATGGAGAATGAAGACAAAGAGGAGCGCGACAGCCGGGGCTGCTGGGTAAAAAGTAATCTCAAACATTTTGGAAACTTTCCGTGAGAACCTCCTGAAATCCTAACAACAGTCAAAAATAACCCACACACTACCCTCCGCTTTCATATTTCCACACGTAAAACTCCCGCCTGCTCCAGTGTGCGCGAGGAAAGACGGAGCCTGTTGCTCCGGTGTTTCCATGACTACGGAAGATCTCCGAGGTCAGAAGGCAAGCACCTGGAGCGGCTGATGGGGCGAGCAAAGGCCGCGCCGCGCGCGCGCACACACACACACACAGTTACTGGACATTTCATTACTGTTGCATCCTCCTGCCAGGTGCGCGCATGATAAGTCCTCACCACGCACGATAAATAAATAATAAAACACGGGGCTTGCTCTCCGCGTCTGATGATGAAGGTTGGAGCGCACACTGATAGAGAGAGGGAGATCTCCAGACAGGGGAGGAGAGTGTTTCAGCGCGTGCATGCATTTTTTACAAGCTGCACGGCTCAATTCTGATAGAGCGAGGAGAGAAAATGTTTGCAGGGTATAAACATCTGCCTCTCTCTGGGAACGGAATAAACCCCGAACAGGACCCTGTTTTGACGGAAATAACATTAGACGCAATTATCTGGATTAGCCCTTTAATATTTCACAGAGGAACATCTTCATGTTGCAGCGGGCGCGTGTCTGTCCGCGCGGTACACACGGATGAGTTTTAGATGGAAGATCTAAAGCAGCTGAATGTGTTTGAGTTGCAGAGAAACTGGGCCAGAAAAAGCTGCGATACGCACGCGCTTGATCAACACCATCCGTCTCCCATTTCCTCTCATCAGCACCACAGATCGCGCCCACTGGCTATTCTGGGATGCATATGTTTAAACATATGGCATGAAGTATCTTGCCATAACCACTTTACAAACCTGCACGTGCGCATATTGTCCGTGTATGAGCGGATTCTTTAGAAACACGCAGTTTCACACGCAGGCGAAGCTGCAGATGGAAGATGGAAACTCACTGCTATTAAGTGACCATTTGTTCTTTGCAGTTTCTTTCATCTGCCCATCATTCAGTGAGAGGGGCGGGGGTCAAGTCCTCTCAAGCATCATCCACCCTCCGCTGGGGGGTTTAGGAAGAGAAAGACGGCATGACAGCAGCTGCGGAGGAGTAAATAAACTTAAATGTCTTAAAAAGGCTTTGATATTTTTAAATGGGCTTTTTTGTTGCTTTGATTTTCAACACTTCCAGAAACGCGTTGCCTCCACACACTGTCTTCCGTCTCTTTAAATAATTAAGAAGCTTACGATTTATCCAAAATAATTGCCTTGCGGGGATTAAAACCATTTACAAACTTCCCAACTTTTTTTATTTTAAAAAAACAACAAGTACACATTTGCATTTGTTGAATATATTATTTTATTTTAACATCATCATCATAGTTCAACTTTTAATTTTCCCTTCATTCATTTAAAATGGTCACCTCTGAATGTACACATACTGCAAACTGTCAAAAATGTACAAACAAATGCAGGCTTGTGCTATAGTCTGGTCAAATGTCTAAAAAACAGTGGCACTGGGAGGAGAGAGAGAGAGCGAGAGAGAGCGAGAGAGAGAGAGAGAGACTGAAACCAGTAAAGACATGCACAGCATCGTTGGAGCTCCGGGCGCAGGACATATACATTTCTGTGTCTGACGGTACAAAACGCCTTCCACATATCAAATGAAAAAATGCTGCTTGTTAATGGGACTGTTGTAGGCACATCTTTGTTTTTTCTGGTTTTACATTTTTCTGGAAAAGTCTGTAAATGTAGAATGTTTAAAGAAAAACAAGAAAAAAAGGTTTTCAAAGTTATTTTGGAATAAACTGATCATCGTGTTTATGAGTGAGTGTGTGTGAAACGTGTGTGTGTTGAGGTGTGGTGTGTAACATGGACACAATAGGTGCATTCCTGTAGAACCGGGTGAAGATGGAGGCTTGAGGTGTTGTGTGGGTGGTCTCTGTGATTGGCTGCCAGTTGTCCAATCAGATGCTCAGGTCTTTGGGATTCTCCTTGTACGTCTTCTTAGGTTCGGGGAGCGCGGGCTTGGGCGCGCGGCCGTTGCTGCTCTTCAGCGTGCTGTAGTACTCTCTGACTTGAGACGCGATGAAATGGTCGTCGTCCTCTTCGTCCTCAGAGTCGTCCCTTCTGAAGCCCCTGATGGGGGACACGTCCCGCCCCAGGCTGCGCGCGCGGTAGCGCGGCTCAGGAGTGCTCCCCCTGCTGGCGTAGCGGCCCTCCCTCTCCGTCAGAGCCGGTGATCGCCCCCGCAGCAGCGAGCTGTATCTGTTGTAGGCTGAGTCGGAATCAGGGGTGCGGACTCTGGGCAGGGGGGCGTCTCTGTAGAGGTCCTTCTGGTCCCGGGAGGCCAGGTCCCGCAGCAGGCGCTCCCCCCGGTAGGCCGTCTCCATGGAGGAGGCCCTGGTCAGCAGGCTGTCCTCCCCGTACGGGCGCTCCGCTCTGCGCAGCTGGGGGAGCGTGGCCTCCCGGTTGAGGCGGTCCAGGGCCGGGGACTCGCGCAGGATGCTGCCCTCAAAGGGGAGGCTGGGTTCAGGAGATCTGATTGGCTCCTTCAATACGGCCTCGTTTCCGTTGGGCTTCTCGTTGGCGCGGTTCTCCGTCACTGCGGGGGCGTAGCGGTACGGGTCCGAGGAGTGGTGGCGGCGTCTGGCGGGGGAGTGGTGCCGCGAGCGGTACGGCGACCTGTGGCGTTGAGGGGAGCGGTAGGGGGAGCGGCGGGGGGAACGGTAAGGGGAGCGGCGGGGGGACCGGTGGCGGTCCGGAGAGCGATGGCGGCGGTGGCGCTCCGGGGAGCGGCCCCGGTTGCGCCCCCCCCCATCGCGCCTGTCCAGCGTGTTCTCCGCGCTGCGGGAGCGGTGGCCCCTGGTGGGCGAGCGGTGGCGGCTCCGGTGGCGCCCGTCGGACTGATGGCGGCCGTCGCTCCTCTTGTCATCCTTCTTCCTCAGCAGCTTGGGCAGACCCTTCCCCCTGGACTTGCCCCCCTTGTGTCTTCCTGCGCCGGACTTGTTGGGGGAGTGGTGGCGGTGGTTGGAGCGGTGGCGCTTGGCTTGGCGCGGCTCCGTCTTGCTCCGGGATGGTTGCGGGGGTTCTGGTGGGAAGCTGGACTCTGATGGCGCGTTGGTCGGGGGCTGGGTGCTCACTTCCGCAGCGTTTTGTAGCCCTGCGGCTGGCTCGGCTGCGCCGACGTCGTTGGGGGGGCCGTCTGTAACACAGTGTGACATGCAGACCAGGCAGAGGCATCAAACATGCGGCTACACTCTAAACGCTGCTGTCGGCTTCGACATGAATCATGCTGAATCACCGCGACACGAAGCGGAGAACATTTCCAGTGGAAGCCGGTCAGATGTTAGATGGCACAGCAGCAGCCAATGGAAATGTAGCTCACAGTCACATGAGTGTGAAGCAGCCGCGTTTACCCGCAACAAACCTGCGCCCGGTGTACTAGCGCTCCTCCGGGGCTCCGCTCTGTTCCTGCGCTGCGCAGTAATAACGCAGCAGCCATGCTGGTTCATGCACGGTCATGATGCCCGACATTCTTTCTTCATCTCTGAACTAACTGAATTCTAAAGATTAGATCCACGGAAAGTGCGGCGACTTATTGAGCGGTGGATCAGGTGGCGCATCTTCTCTAATTTGGCGCAGATTAAATGCTTACCTCCAGGAACGCTCCATCTGCATAAGGAGCCAACGCGGCGTAACTAGATTAAAGCTAAACCAGCAGGTTTGACTGCTCTCGCGTCCTCTGTTAGAAAGTCAGGCAAAGACTTGTTGCCAAAGCAGGAACATCCCGGACAGCGATGCAGCGGCGCGACTCGGACGCATGGAGCACAGCAAAGGCATGAGTGAGGTCAGGCCACGCCACACACACATCAGGATGAGGAGAGACAGAGAAAGACGGACAGCCGGACGACAGGAGACAGTTACAAACCGTGGTCTGATTCTGGAGGACAGAGGCCTCCCCCATCTTGTCATTTCTCATACATGCAGTGAGATGGGGAGCGGCCATCCCTGAAGGAAGCCAAGAGCCCAGCGCAATACAGAGAGAAGGGAGGATACACACAAACAGAAAAAAGAGAAGAACAGTAGTTTAGATGGACAGGAACCGACTACGAGGGAGAAAAAAAAGGAGAATTACTGTCTGTGTTGATTCTTAAATGAAAAAAAAGTGTTTATTTGATCATTGAGTCATTCAGAATAAAGAGACAGTCCAGGAAGTTGCCCAAACCCTTCAGTGGAAGCCATCAGTTACAGAGAAAAAGTCATGGACACCAAGAGTGCACACACTCACACACCTGGACACAGAAGCAGCAGAAAACCCCCAAACCCAAAAATATAAAAGACAGAAAGACAATTTACATCGCTGACAGGAATCAATAAAAAAAGACATGAAATTAAAAAAATTAAGGTTTTGCCAACTAAAAAGTATAAACAATGAATCCAAAATATACAAGTTGACATGAGGTGGTATCGGTGCAGGTTCAGACCTTCACACGGATCCCCACAACGTGTCTCCACTCAAAGAAAAGCAACAAAACAGAAGCATCAAGACGTGTGACTATCAATCAAAACTTGTCAATACGATTAAAAAAATTCCATAAATATTATGGAAGATAGACAATGAAACGGCAAAAAGAAAAAAAAACAACAGATTTACTCTCGACAAGTTCATGCAGCAATAAACTCTTCTCCATTAATATGCGGCTTTGATTCATGGCTCTGTACACAAAACAAAAATACTCGTAAAAATGTTTCTATTCATTTCATCACTGTACAAAACGTCCGGAGAAGCCAAACGGCTCTTTTCTGTGTGGAAAGGGGACGTGTGGAGTTCCAATGTTCACAGCTTTTCAATGACAGTTAACAGTGGGCTTAAAACAAGAAAAAAGCAAAAAAAAACATGGATGAGTGAGTAATGTCAAGCAAAGCAGAGAGATTTTTCTTCCCAATACAGTTGTCACTTACAACCTTTAAAGTTCAGTAGCTTACATTCACCTTCAATAAATATCATAAATATGTTTGTGTCACATCTGAGCCAAAAGCTGTGAGAGCCCCCCCCCCCTCCTTTTTTTCTTTTCTTTAAGCGTGGGGATGCAATGGATCAAGTTTTCGTTTCCTCTCTTCGGTAAATGAGCGAAACGAGGAACTGGAGCCATGGATGCAACAAGACACATGGAGCTTTAGTCCCGCTCTGGTCTATGTAAACAGTTTCTTGTGAAATCAGACCCCCCTCCACCCCCCACCATTCT